>NDFF03000387.1:0-255938 GCA_002150815.3 Grammothele lineata | reverse complement strand
CCCCCTGTCTGACCCTGAGAGGGCAGACTTGTTCTTCTGTTATCCCCTCCTCCTAGTGGAGTCCTCTCCCCTCTATACATCTCTTTACTAGACTCCTGTCTGCTTGCAGCCTAACGGCACTGCTCCCTCGTCGCACCTTTGTTTGCACCCATCGCGACACTATTGTGTTTGTTTGCCCCACAAGTAAGCCCCAGCGCTTTCTTTGTTTGTTTATCCTTGTGGCGGCACCTGCCGTGACACCTTCAGCGAGTCCGCTGCGAGGTAAGTTTGTTGCATGCTGTTGACCCTGCTAATGATTGTTTTGTTGTATGTGTCGACCTGAGCGTTCGTAGGGCAGAGAATAGAATGTCGCAGGCAGTCCTCGGGAGATTGGAGAACATCGGATGGGTAGACAAACAGGATTAAGTCGTCTGCCGTTGGGAGGTGTAAGAGAAGATCGAGTGCGACGTCAGGCCCTGCGCCGTCGCCAATGGCGTCCACAAAAGCAGCATATTCAGGATCGGCTGCGTTCCGAATGGGAGCGGTGAGGCGGAAAGTGGTGAATAAGGGCCAGAGCGGTGATGACTTGATGGACGCCTTAATGACCTGTGCTTGTGTCCCACGCCGAATGACAGGACATGTCTGGCGGAAGTCGCCCAAGAGAAGGATGACCTTACCCCCGAAAGGAAGATCATTGCCCATGACACGGCGAATGATGTCCTCGACGCATGCGAGCACGGCACTGTGCGCCATGGTCGCCTCGTCCCATATGATGAGCTCCGTTTCACGGATAAGATCGGCACGAGCAGAGCCGAGCGGAATGGCCGCCTCGAGCAATTCTTGGTGCTCATTCACGGGTACCTATAGGGGCATGTGGAAATTAATCTCGCGCGCGAAATACCATGCATGAGAGGAAGAATATACCTTGAACGTGGAATGTGTGGTACGTCCTCCAGGGTACAACTGTGCAGCGAATGCGGCTGTTGCCGTTGCGAGTACGATCTTCTGTTGGGAACGCAAGTGGTCGGCGAGTGCATTGAGAAGAAACGTTTTTCCTCTGCCTGCTTTGCTGTCAATGAAAGCGTACAGAGGCCGCTTGAATTCGACTGCGCTCAGCACGGCATCTGAGATCACTTTCTGCTCGCCAGTAAGCATAGCGAGGGCGTCCTCCGCACGTGCTCGCAGACTATTGCGGATTGGCTCCCACCTCTGTAGTTCATGCTCGACTTCGGCGGAATATGAGGTGGGCTCTGGGAGACCATAGCTCGAGAGGGTTCGACCGTATTCTTCGAGACTATGAGCTAACTCTTGTAGCGCATCCTGAATGCCGAGCGAGTTTACGCCATTGCGTCTAATGATGAAGTCGTGAGAGAGAGACAGTTGGTGTTGGTTCCATACGGACATTGGGGAGGGGATGCAGTCGTTCACGAGTAGGTGGATAAAAAGGACTCGCATCTGATATGGTGTCCGAAGACAGTCGACCGCTTCTTGTAGTGCCAGCTGAGCCTCATTCTCGTGAGCGAAGAGGCCGAGCTCGTTTGCAGCTTCCTGGAAAGTGGTGTAATGGACGCCATTGACGATCAAGGTGTCGTTGAACGAAAGCACGGGCCGGTTCTGGAGGATTGTGCGAAGGTAGAAGCGCTCCCCTTCTGAAGGCCGAGCAGGCTGTAAACGACAAACATGTCTCGAAGAAGCTTGCCGGCGGACGACATGCATAGCAGTGGCGGCATCTCCGGTGTCGCGCTCCAGAAAGTAGGAAGGATTGGTCGAGTTCTCGATTGAATATTTGACGGTGCGGAAGAGGGTGAAGTACTCGGCATAGGTCAGATCAGAGAAAGCGCGCTCGGAGCCGTCAAGGGTGGTAAATGTCCCTGTCGGTCTGCGGAAGTAACGTTCAAGGAGGGAAAGGGTGTTATCATTTGTGCCAGACCTCCGCGAGTATTGTCGGTGAGCAGATGACCGTTGAGGGAGGTGGACGGGTAGTGAAGACACGCCGGGATCCTTACGCGTGATATTAAAGCCGAGAATACGCCAAGTTGCCTCTCCGGCGCTGAGGTAACGTCCATCCCAAAAATCTTTGATCTCATTGACAGGCTCTGCATCATCGGTCGCAGTGAAGATGCGGAACTTGGCACGATCGGGCCCTATGACATGAGGGTTTCCATGAGCTGTAGCATGCAAAGAGCTGAGTGTTTGCATACCTTTGTGGATGTACTTGAAGAGATATTGGATGAGATGGGAAGAGTTTGCAGATTCGAAATTCATGTGGCACCGAAACTTGCGAAGTAGGGGCAGGCAGTGGGGGACGACCATGGAATCGTGTGGGGACCGCCGGCGGTAGTGCACACGACCGCCCTCGTCGATGTAGGTCTCTGGAATGACTGGTTTGGGGTAGTGAAAGCGGCACACACGTTTTCCAAACTCGTCATTACGTTGACAGTACGTGTTTGGAGGCTCCTCATCTAGTGGGTGTTTATGAAGGAGCAACTGACGGACGAGATTGGCGTCATCAGGATCTGAGGGCATTTCCGCGGAGATCACGTGGTCGATGTCCTCTGCGGTGATGCAGTCGGACGCGTACTTGACCAGAATGTGAGCGTGGGGTAAGCCACGTTTCTGGAATTCCACGGAGTGGATCATGTAGAGGAGAGGTCCTGCTTTAGGAAACATTGTCTGAAGGGCCTTTTCGAGCAGGGAGAGTTTCCGATGGAAAACCCTACATATGACGACGGGGATGTCTTGCCAGTCTTGGCCAGGCCGTAGCTGAGACGTGATCTCGGGCCACTTACTGTTGCACGTCATGGTGATGAAGAAAGTGGGTGGTCCAAAAGCGGCGGCAATTGCAAGGGAGTCAGCGATTTGCTCGGATGCCCACCGTCTGGATCCGAGGAAGGACGCGGGCAGGTAGATGTTCTCATTGTCGGGAACGTACTCAATACCCATGAGCTCAGCGTCTTGTTGTTGAATGCGAGTGATATTGTTTTCGATGTATTGGAGCCGCGCCTCAAGGTTGCGGCTGAACATGTCAACGACGTACTCATTGGTGAGACGGCCGAAGATAGCAAAGCGCGGCTCGCGTAGCAATCGAGCACGGTAATGCCAGATCTGGGTGGTGTCGGGATCCTTGTAACGCAAGCCGGTGCTGCGGGATTTGACGCCGATGTCGGCCGTGGTACCAACTGTACCCCAACCTGGTGTGCCGTGAGGGAAGAAGAGGGGGTAAGCGAGGGGCTCCCAGAGACGACTACAGGTGGGGATTTGAATGTTGCTAGAGTTTCGTCGCGAGATTATTATGGATCAAGGCTTAACTTGCGCGCGAGCGGTGTTCTCATAGCACATAACGGCCGCAATTTCGCATGTGCCACTATCGTGAATCTGAAGTTGCGCATCGGGGCAAACGGCAGGGTTGAGTTGGCCAAGAATTCGGAGGTGGAAAACAAAAGGGTTACATCGAGAGAGTGCGGTGGTGACTGCTTCAATCCAGCCGTGGGGAAGCTTATCAGCGTGGCGTTTATGGGGTGCGCTTTGACGCATGAATCCGTCGTAGAGCAGCCAATGTACAGCCGAGTCCCGGTGGTCAGGACGGACGCGATGGTACACACGGCCTTGGATAGCAATAAAGCCGGGCGGGCCATCAAACTGGGGGAAAGGAGCCGTGGTTTCAAGCGATGCGAAAGAAAAGACGAGGTTGAGATTGCGTGATAGAGAGGAGGCCTCGTTGTGGGAGAGAAACGAATTGTATTCAGAAGGAAGGGGCGGTAGCGGTGGTACATCTGCGTAGTGAGAGCCGTTGGGACCGCAACAAAATCCAGGCTTTTCACCGGTCAACAGTAAGATACGGCAGGTGGGGCAGCGGTGTTCAGATGTCCCTCGACGTGCTCCCCACGTGAGAGATGGTGTAGAGATTGGACCGATGGACCAAGTGGGTGCATCGGGGGGGAGCCGGTGGGGTTGCGATGAACTTGGTGGAGGCATCCTATGTAGTAGCGTTGGGGAGTGTTAAGCTGAGTCATAAGCACCCACAGACACACGTACGGATTTGGAGCAACGACTCGAGTGAAGGACGAAACAGGTGGGCAAGCCGTGCGCGTGCGTGCGAGGGCTGATTCGAGGTAAAAGTGGCGAGAGGTGATGGCTCATGCAGTGGGGACTCGAGTCTCTGAAGGATCGCGTGATGCGGGGGCCTGTAAAGTTCATGATCGCGGTGTGGACGGCATGAGTAGCAAAGGAGAACACGTGAAAACTTTGCGTAACAATAGAGGACGTGGCCAATGCGTCAGGTCTTGTCCTTTGGGCGTACTTTCGATGTGGGGTGAGTGGGGACACTGTCTAAGTGCCCAGCGCCCGACGTCGTTGCGGGCGCACTAAATGGTGGTTCCGATAGATCTCGTCTTCAAACTGATTTCGTTAGGCTGCTGAAGGGAGATGCAAGATCGGGGCCAAACCTGGAAGCAATCCTATGGTGCGGAGATTGCGAATAATGGGGCTGTTTTGGAGCCCGTCAGGATGGTAAGACATCAGAGGCGCCCGCATGCAGGTGCAGTGCGGAGGTCGCAACGCAGGCGGGCAGAAAGCTTGCGTACAGAGAATCAAAATCAATGCTATGGAAGATATATACGGTGGAAACACAGAGCGCCTCGGTCGAGTGGAGGGATACAGTCATGCGAAGGGAAAGAGGCAGTCAGTAATCGAGAGGGGGTAGGGACCTTGGATTGCGGCCGAATTCAGAAAATGATCTCGATGAAAGGAAAAGGTAACACGTACCGTGATGACGACGCGGGAATCCATAGAACCATGTATGTATGAGATGGTCCTCTCCCCTGGAATTCGGTGATGAGGACTGCAGCGGCGAAGGGTTGATCCCACGCCCGAATATAGATTGTGGGGAAGAAGGGAGCTGCTGCCGCGGATGGCATGTCGTCGAGCGGTCGTCGAGCGCTGATGGGTCCAGGAATGGTTTGAAGGAGGACCGGGGTGGGTGCTAACGGTAGGTGAGCTGACACCAATTCTGGAGAGATATTTTATTCGGGGAAGAGAGGTTGCAGGCTACAATGATCGCGAAAGGGTCTCGTTTTAAACAGGAGGTGGGTCGGCACTAAGCTACAGGTGGGCTAGGTCACTGGCCAGAGTGTCAGGAGGGGAAGACAATAGGAAGATGGCAGTCGGACGCACTTTGCCTTACGCCGGCAATGATCGACAAATGCAGGGTCCATGAGCTGGAGGTCTTGTGGCGGAAGAGAAGTTATGACATCAATGTCAGGGCACGGATCCGTCTGGACTTCGGCAGCGGCCTTAGTGTAAGAGCGGTCGATGTTGTTGTAGAAACCGACGGCGTGCGAGACGGACGGTGTGAGGGAATAACCGAGATGAGTAAGCCGAGGTAAGGTTGAAGGGTCGAAGGTGTAATCTTCCATGTAATCTTGTGTAGCGCGGTAGAGGAAGCGGAGGAGTGCGAGTGCGGTATGGACGGCGGTAAAAGGAACGTCGCTTTGCACATAAAAAGACACGCGAAACCGCGCGTCATAGCGTTCATGCTCAGGAGGGGGGAGTATACTCCAAATGAGGAGGACACGCAAGCGAGCGACTTGGCCCTTTGCCTGCGTCGAGTATACGTCTGTCATGCGAGGCTACGCAGTGAGACGTGAGCGGGAAAAGACGCTGCAAGACATCAAACTACAAACCGCTAAGGCCCGTGGAACCGCCGGAAAAAGGGGGCCGATGCCGACGTGGTGCACATTATTGATGAGCCCGATGATCTGGTCGCGTTTGTCGTCATTGTGGAGAACAGAATCGCTCTCGATCAGGGCGGACAACGCGCGGCGGCCTGGGGGAATGGTGGTGCGGTCAGCGTACAGAGACATCTCCTCAAAACGGACAGAGAAGGCCAGAATTCACATACGGCGGTCATCACCCCGGGTAGGGAGGGGCCGGAGGAGGAGGAGGACCTGTGTAGGAATGGCCATAGGTGAGAGTCATGTCCTGTAGGAAAGGAGGAAAGAGCGAACAAAATATATAGGAAATTGCGCCCTTAGGGCTTGAGGAGGGAGTCGGGCTGATGAGGCATGGACATCTGTATCTGAGGTTTCAGCTGAGGCGGCGTGTGATGTATTGTTCTCATAGCATAGGAGGTGCGAAGACGTCATAGCGGCAGGCAGCGACCAAGGGCAGGAAGAGGCGACACTTGCAGACGATGTCGGCCGGACGAAGCTGAGCGGCTTAAGCACACTGCGGACGTGGCACGCAAAAAAGTCGGGCGTGGCATTCAGTGGGGAGATACGTAGTACACAGGAAGCAGATATTCAACGTTCAGTAGGGACGGCGATAGGAAAAGAAACGGCACATATGACATGATATGTTTACGATGGCGCGGCCTTACGCTTACCACGAGCCTTGGCCGAAGGCATAGACGCGGCAGAAACATCGTCGGGGCATCCATCGGAATCGCGAAGGGTTTCTTCGGAAGTGGACGAGTGGGGCGGGGGCGTTACGGTCGAGCCAGACGAAGAAGCGATGGGCAGTATAGTCGTCGGAGAGACGATGGCCGTCGTAGCGCTATATAAGCCGGAGTCAGAAAAAGAATCACGATGTGGTCTGGTACGTACGTAGATGGAGAGGCGATCGCATTGAACTTGCGACGTTTCCCGGGAGATGGAGTAGGGGCAGGAGGAGGGATCGTGGCGGTAGGGCTGAAGAGGATGTTCTCGATGTCGATATGAAGCGATCCGTCTGGACGGAGAGCGGCGCAGGTGCCGGAGAATTGAATGAGCGTGTACTGGCCGGGGGGGGTCACATTGTTCCAACGAAGCGAGTCAGGGAAGACGCAACTATTGGGAGGGTGAGGGGATGCGTAAGGAGGAGAGAAAACATGGACGGCGTACAATAAGTCGGAGGCCCGCTGTGTACCCTGGACGCGCTCTGACACCCTGGTGACCCACCCTCTCGCTTTGGTGACACCTAGGTTCTGCGCGACCGTCTGCACGGTACCTGCGGCGCAGAACCACGGATACGGCATGTCCGGGATGGACGCCTCGTAGTTGTCGTCTTCGGGGTTACCGGGCACGGCATGGAGAGCAAGGGCGTCGAGGAGGACCGGCCCGTTGGGCGGGGCGTGCACCTTCGCAACCACGAAGGCAATGGTGTTGTCACGAAGGGGAGTATCCGAAGGCGGACTGTAGATACGCAGCTCGGCGGGCAGGGATTGATTGTCGGCGCATTGGATCGAGGTGGTGTAGAAGTTAAACCACGTCGAGGTCACGGCGGGCGGAGGCTTTGGAACGGCCGTGCGGTGGCCCGACGCGAGCGCGAGGAAGCCAAAGATGATGCAGGAGGCGTTCGAATTCATGACAGGATGTTGGGGGGCGAGTAAGGAGGGGGCGGCCTGGCGAGCCGCGAGGAGGGGTGGGTTTAAATGACGGCGCAGGTGGGCAGGCATAGCGAAGAGAAAGGGGATCGCAAGACAAAGACAGAGTGAGACATGTCGTCATGAGGGAAGCTGAGGCGGACGAGGTCCGAGGGGAGCGGGCGGCCGACGGCCCGCTAGGGGGCGGGATAGAGGGAGCGGGCGGGGCACCGACGCGATGGGAGAGATAGAGGTGGACGCAGGCGCTGGGGCCAAACAGGACCAAACGAATTCGGGCCATCTGCGTAAGTATATCTCTTATGCGTAAGTATATCTCTTATCTCTGTTAGTATATCGGTTAGTACACGCGCCTGTCATTTCTGCCGGCCGCGCGAAAGCGGGGTTCGACTCCCCGACAGAGAGCATAGCTGCCAGTCAAACCAATGTTTTACAACAGGTAGTAACATGGCTCACCTTTCCCTTTCGTTTTGTTAGGCTCGCGTCTAGAGTTTCGCTGGGTATCGGTGCGCCAAATGGGAGCGCAAGAGGACCCAAACTCCAGCGAGGACGCTACTCGTCAAACGGCTGAGACTCGGAGGTAGAGACGCTGAACCTGCATCACACCGGAGCATACGAACGTGATCGCGCGCCTTACAAAAAAACTACAAGCCTTGACCGGGAATCCAGCTCACTTCGGCGTGGCATGGGCGGCGCCGGATGTTCGAAAACCTCCAGGTCGTATCATTTCGCTCGTTGGACAGCTGGCAGTCCGGAATCACACATTCGTGCACTATTCGCTCCTCCGGGAAGGGTTCCCTCGCGATTTGTAGATGGTGTCTCTGTTGTTACACCGTGAGGCCAATAGAGGGCCTACGTACAATCCAGGGATCCGAAAAACGAAATGCGCGAGGCACCCAGTCGTGGCAGCCCCGACGAACGCAGGCCCCCAATGAGAGGCTGCACCCAGACAGTCGGTACGCGAACGCGACGCAGCAGCGCCCGCATTATGCCTTGACGTCCGACCCGGCGTCTCCTATGTCCAACGCTGAAGAAAAGCCCAAAATATCGGTCAGCACCTCCTTATATGCGGGTAGGAAACACGGGAGGAAACGTACCGCGCTCCTGGGCAGCGATGTCCGCCCTGCGCTTGTCCTCCGACACCGCGCCAAAGATGACGTCCATCTCCTCCAAACTGCGCCCCTTCGTCTCCGGGATGAGCCTATGCGCGCACCATGGCGTTTCGTCAGCCTTCGAGTAGCAGCGAGAGGGAGAGACGGAGGAACTGACAGAGAGAAGACGGCCATGCCGCCGATGTTGATCGTGGCGAACATGAGGAAGAGCTTGTAGCCGAGGTCCGTCTCAAGCGTCGGCGTCACCTTCGCCACCACGAAGTCTGCACGAATGGGGATAACTAGTCAGCGTCTGCACCCGCGCGCGCGCGCGCCCCTGCGAAGCCTCGCCGGTTTCCTGATCCATGGCCGCGTATGTGCAATGCGCTTATGCGTATGTATAGACATGCGCGAGCATTGCAAATCCCGCTGGAAACGCACGCCGTGGGGGAGAAAGAAGGGCGGCCCTTGCAGTGCACTGCCGATAGACATGACGAAGAAGGAATGAACTTACTGAACAGCCACTGCGAAGCACTCGCGGTCGAGAGCCCGTAGTGCCGCGTCCGCGTCGGGAAGATATCGGAGACATACACCCACCTGCGCGGGCCGGTCAGTACCGTCCTCCGGCGCGCGCGCTTGCGGCCCGGTGCCGGACCGCGTGCACGAAAAGAAGCGAGATAGGAAGGGGAGGGTTCAAATACTCACGGGAGCGGGCCCCACCCCATCGAGTAAAAGCACACATAAAGGTACAGCATCGCCGCCATCGCCTTGCTCGCCGGGGGCGGGTTCGCGTCGACGGACGCGGCGGGCGGGGGGAACTCCTTGAGGAGCGCGCCGATGATGAAGAAGAGGGTGCCCATGCCGACGGCGGAGATGAAGAGCGAGAGCTTGCGCCCGAGCGTCTCGACGAGGAAGAAGACGAAGACGGCGGTGGCGACGACTTTGACGATGCCGTAGATGCCGGAGGCGAGGAGCGAGACGGAGGTCCCGGTGTACCCGATCTGCGCGGGGGGGCGGGGTGGCATGTGTCAGGACGGGGAGGCAGAACAGCGCGCGAGGGCCGCGTGGTTACGCACCGAGGCGAAGATCTGCGGGGCGTAGTACCCGACCGAGTTCTGCCCGCTCCATTGCTGGAGGAGGAAGATGACAACCGCGATCACGAACCGGATGAAGTTGCCCTTGCCCAAGAACGCCTCGCGCATACCCAGGCCGCGCCGCGCTTCTTGCTCCTCCATAATAGCCGCCTCGATCTCCGCCATCTCCGCGCGCACTTCGTGGTGGTCAATGGGCAGACGGCGGAGGTAGGCGAGGTTCGTGATCGCGTCGTCCAACCGGCCCTTGGACGCGAGCCAGCGAGGGGATTCCCTTACGGTGAGGAGGCCGACTGCCATGAGCCCGGCAGGGATGAGCTGGACGCCAAAGGGAATGCGCCAGACAGCAAAACCCGACTTGATGTGCAGGCTAATTCCCACTACCGTGCCGCCAAGCGTGAGCCACGAGCGAGGCCGAGTGTCGTGTGGAAACATTGTACGTACGGTTGATGAAGTACGAGAGCATGACGCCGACGGCGACCATGATCTGGAAGAGACCCGTAATCCGGCCGCGCACGTTTTTGGGCGAGCATTCGGAGACGAAGGCGGGCGCGACGGCGGAGATGGCGCCGATGCCGATGCCAGCAATCACTCGCCCGGCGTAGATGTAGCCCAAGCCTCTCGAGCCTCCAGAAACGGTTTGCAGGATCTGGACAAAACGTCAGCCACGCGCGCGATCGAGACGGAGCCCCGGCCCGCCGTTCGTTTCGAGGACTCACGGCGCCGACTGCGAAAACGATCGTCCAGATGAAGAGCGACCACCTCCTTCCGATGGCGGCTGTGCAAAATATTGATCAGGCTCGAGTTCAATAGACTTTCAAAACCGTGGGGCCCCGCGTTGACAGCGCCATCTGCCCGGCCGTGCCCCGCACGCACGCGAGCGGGAGTCGCATGACCCACGGTGCCTGCGGGATCACGACGGCGGCTGATGGCACCCGCCGCGCGCGAACCCAAAAACGCTAGCGCAAACGCTGTGCGTACCTGAGAGGGGGGCGCTCCCCAGAGCACCGAAAAACGCGCCGGCCTGGAGGACGGAGACGACGTTGGAGTTGATGTCGTTGGATTTCTTCTTGTCTACGTGTCCATTCGCGTCGGTGATGCCGAAGTGGGACTGGAAGTAGCCCTGCGAGACGACGCCTCCGCCGACTCCGCTATTAGAGGAACCTGAGACTTGTGGGAGGTGAACGCGTGCGAGGTACTCACGTGTCATATCCAAAGAGGATAATACCCCAGTAAACAATGAAAGCGAGCCCTGTGTGACTTGCGCGTCAGCAAGAAGCGAGAAGCATACGACGGTTGAGACGCACAGTAGACACGGATGTTCTGGAACGTGCCGTGCTTGTCCATGTTGTATGAGAAGCGGCCACGTCAGGTGCCAGGGAATGGGGGCGAGAGGGCAGGAAGAGGAGGGCCACCCGACCCGGACGGGGGTGAAGGGGACTTAAGTAGCGGAGGGCGGCTAGAAGCACAAACACAGCGGGCCGTCGAATCAAGATCGCAGGCGACATGGAGAGGCTGCCGTGAGCATGTCAGCTGTCAAACGACCTGAACACTGACCTCCAGCCCGGCCCGCTCCTCTGCCAGCGACGGCAGTGCGACGGGCATGTGTCGTCCTCGGTCATCCTACAGAAGCACGGCTCAGCTCTTCAACCTGCCGGGCGACGCCGTCTGTTGCGTGACGGTGGGATGCGAACCGGCGAAATGACCTGCGCATGTTTTGTAACCTCCACGCGGAGACGTTGCGAGGTTCCCACGCCTAGACGGCCCAGCCGAAGAAAAACTCTCTGTCGGGGAGTCGAACCCCGCTTTCGCGCGGTCATTGGGGATGACAGGCGCGTGTACTAACCGATATACTAACAGAGATGAGTTTCGTGATTAGTTGTTATGGTTACGACCAGATAGCGCGGATGTTCGTTGTCAGCCGTCATATGTACGCCCACACACGAACCGTCCTCTTCCTTCGACTGCCGCGAGATGTAGGCGGTGCATTCAAGTTCAACATATCTTATGTTGTCTCCCTCCACCCAGTCGCTTCACGACCAGCTCGAGCAAGGGCAGCTCGTCAAGCACCTCGACTTCTGGTTCTCTGACGGCTCCGTCATCCTCCGAGCCCAGTCTACCCTCTTCCGTGTGCACACGTCTCTACTCTGCCGCAAGTCCGCCTTCTTTCGCGACCTCTTCTCGTTGCCCCAGCCACCTGCTCCAGACCGCGAGGAGAGGCGTCTCAACGGATGTCTCGTGCTCGATCTTCACGATCCTCCCGAGGACGTCGCCAATCTAATCAAAGTCGTCTACGACGGGCCGTACGTACTCGATCTTTGCCTCCTTCTCTTCCTCCGCTCTCCCGTGCCATAGCCCGGTGCATCATGAATTCCGCTAGACCCTTCTGTGGGCGTTCGGAAGGCATATATCGGCGTGATCGGGAGCATACCGGTTGGTCGCCGTCTGGGTCGGAAGCAAGGATCGCGGGACGCCCAACGAGGTAGAGCTTCGTGGACAAAGTTAGCTTGCGATTTCCTTCGGCTAATTGACAGAACCTCAAATCGAGACTCTCATGTTCAGATGTATGACGAAGGGCTTGTGGACACAGGACCGTTAAGGACGGGCTGAGCCTTGCTGACGCTTCTTCCCCGACAGTAATTTCGGTAACAACGATCGCAACGATTTCGCCACTGTCTCCGGCGTCCTTCGTCTCTCAAGCAAGTACCTAACCGAAGATTCCATCCGAGCCAAGGCGCTCTCCCATCTACTCACCGCGTGGCCGACGACGCTCAGGGCATGGGACCTTCGGGAGGACGCCGCGCGCCTGTATGAGGTGGAGACGGGACACCCGCGAGGATTTCGCTATGCGCATCCCATCGTGAGCGTCTTTCTCTTGATCTCTGTGCATGTATGCCCACCACAAGGTTCTCTCGTCCATCTAGGCTGTGATTAATCTCGCGCGCGAGATTGACGCAGACGAACTCCTCCCGAGCGCCTTCTACGAGCTCTCGCGCTACACATTCACCGAGATCTTCGAGCCCGCGCCCGGCGACCCTCTCGATCCTCACGCCCCCTCACCTTCGGATTCCTGGTCATCCTCCTACACCCCCTCCGTGTCAACCCTCACCGCATACACCCTCTCCGCAGAGGACGTCCAGCGCCTCGCTCTCGGCAAGGAAGCCGCGCAGCAAGCCGTGACTACGTTGATCCAGAACATGGCGCACGCCGCGTCCGACGGGCCCACACACAGACGCGTACGCTCCTCCGGGGGCACCCACGCCGTCGCTCGAGGCCCCCTCGGTGCCCGCTGCACCCCACACGCCGCGGGCCCGAGCGCACGGACCGCGCGAGAGCACATGGTATGCACGACCCCCGCAGCGTGCCGGCGCGACCTGGGCGAGCTCGTCGAGCTCGCGACGCAGCACTACGTGCACGAGCGGGGGAGCGGGTGCGCGGACCCGCTGTACGTCGCGGAGGAGCTTGGGCAGCTGAAGAGCGCGGAGTTCTCGGACTGCGGGGCGTGTGCGCGCGCGTTGGAGGCGTGGGCGGGGAGGGAGAGAGAGAGGCTGTGGAGGACGATCCCGGATTGGTTTAGGTTGAGGAGGTAGAGGTGGAGGACTGGGTTTGCTTTTGGTGCGAGGTTTGCTGTTCGGGATGGGTATGCGATGGATTGTACTTATCCTTCCAGCATTTGTATCATTATATCTATTGGACATCAACGGAACCACGTACAACGCGGAATTAGTGTGATATGGTATAAGGTAAGATGCAACAACCATGCTACAATACAGCAGGAAAGCGAGTAACTTCCGCAGACTATATCATTCAGAACAGTCGTACACGGACACGCGAACGATACTCTTACGCGACAGACGATGGTCAGATACGTCTCCCGAGTTTCACTTGAACACTCCCGCGCGTGACCCAGTACACCTCCACCAAGACGATATCGCTGAGCTTCACCTCCGCGCCGCTGAGAGTGACTGTACCATCCATAGACTTTCCCCTCATATCCTTCCGTGCATCTTGGTGAGTCGCACGATCATTCAGTATCAACGCCATGTGAAGACACTCACCATGAGCGTCCGAAATCCACGCGCTATGACAGCGGCGAGCTTCGCGCGCGTGATGACTTTGCCTCGAGCAGACCACATAGTCGTCTGCGTCCAGACCTTAGTCCTGTCGAGCTCCGGGATCTGCGGACAACCGAGCTACGTCACATCGCGTCCCTTGGATGAACCGTAAGTAGGACGTACCCCGAAGCGGATTGTCGCCTTTTTAACTTTGCGTTCCGCAGGACCCTGGCTACCTGTCGCTGGGATGATAAATGCAGGTGCGTCTGAGCGCTCCACGCTGTCTTGCATCGCTTGTTCGATTGTGCATTGAAGAGTGCAAGGAGGGATGTTGGGAGGTGGACTAGCTGCGCTATAGCGACTGGATGGAATTTCGTGCCAACCAGCGATCGGCGTTGGAGAGTTCGAGACGACGTCGTATGCTACAGGCGTGATGTCATGCGAGCTGGATGCGGCGGGGCCATCCGTGCCGTCTAAATACAGCCCATTATCATAGACACTGTTGGGCGTATCCTCTGACTTGAACGTCCAGAACAGTTCGGATGGCATGTAGAAGGGATTCAAGGCGGATTCTTGAGGTTCTCCGGGTATCAAGATATCATCTAGAGTCTGGAAGACGTCGTCAATGACCGCGTCAGCGATGTCTACAAAGCCTGGTCGTGCCTAACGCACCTGCCACAGATTCCCATAGAGACTACTAACAAGAGTCTCGGCGGCCATAGCTCCGTTCTGGGTAAGCTGGGGGGTTTGAGAATACTAGTACACATGCTAAGTTAATTTGGACAAACAGGTAGGAGCCAGAGAGATAGGGCTTACATGAGCATTCATTGTGAAGGTTCGAAGCCACTGAATACGGATTTAATGATTGCTGAACTCTGGTAATCAAAAAGGGCCTCGGGCGGATTGAGAGGGGCTGAAGGAGCAGAGGGAAGTACAGAACCCTGAAGTGGTCTCGCTGTGTTAAATATCGTCCAGTATATCCATCTCTCGCGCTGAGCACTGTGGCGGCTGCATGATTGGACATGGGCCCAGGGCGCCTGCGACAGTCTTCCTGGTAGCCAAAGCTATACAAGCAACAACTTACTTAGCAGTGCCAGGCGGCTTGGGATACACCGTAGTACGTGGGCGCTCTAGCGCTCCGCCGCTGCCGGGGCTCCTCACGATGCCATATCCGGCGTGGCCAGCCTCGATGTTCTCGTGGGCTGTGCATGTTCTATCGAAGGATCCGCCATGTGTCCGCAAGCCTTGATGTCACGGCCTGTCGTTGCCGAATTGTTTGGTGAGGTAGAAGCAGTGGTTGAAAATGGGGGAAAGGCGAAGGTCTTTTAAGTTCTCAGCCTCAGTTACGTTCCGCCGAAGGGGTAGAAGCCGCCCAGTCGATAATGCCTCTCTGCTTCTACCCGCTGTGCCGCCGGCGAGAGTACCTGCCGTGTACTCCACTGGCGGGGCGAACACGAGAACGTCACGTGGAGGCTGGCGACTCGAGTCGCATGCCCTGAATGTGGAACGCTTGAGGTGCCTCCGAGGCGTGCCTCCAACGGACGGCACTACCATGGATATGCCAGAAGTTAGAACGACGTGGCCCCCGCCTCCGACGGACGGCGCCACTAGATCTCAAGCCCTTATGGCACTGTTGTCCACCTTCAAGTTCGCACAGTATCGCTACCATGCATTTTATCCCGACATGTTCCTGTACGCCGGCGCCGTACCCACGGACCTGCGACAGAACCAAAGACGGGCGAGGCGCGAAGCCCACGAAAATAGGTTCAAATAAGACCAGGCCCGGCTCTCGCCACACAGGAAATTCCCTGATGCACCTACCCATCCACCACAAGCTCGGACGGAAGAAAAAACCCGTGGAGACAACGCGGGCCTCTCAATCCCCGGCCCTTTCACACGCTCTTGGGCCACGGCCGGACGGAAATGGCATGCATGCCGCGAATTTTCAGTACAGATAATGTGTGTGTTTAGCAGCGGCGTGTGGTCGCCGCGCTCCAACGAGCCCCTGGGAGGCGACAACGAAGCGCCGCCCGAATAGAAGTGGAGGGCAGCCACCGAGGGCCGCCCCCAGAGCGGATGATCCAACCCGACTCCGGCCAGAGCTGTGTATGCGAGTGGAGGCACAATGCACCGAGGTAACCGGGACCTGACCGCGCCAGCGCCTCCGCGCCGCCCAGTTTGATGACGATGACGGGAGGATAGAGAGGGGGAGGAAGGGGAAGGGCGGGGCGATAAGCGCCCGAGTGGATGGCGGTGGTACGAGATCAAGGAGGGATGCTCCTGTCCCACTTTTGCGCGCGGTCGTTGCTCTCCTCCGCCATCATCTACGCTACGCTCTTCACCGAGGTTCACAACAACCTCTTGTTTGTCCAGGAAACAACACGACACGCTCGCATACAATAGCTGTTCCCCGAGTCCCATTCCGGCATGCCGGGTTGGAGGCTGACGATGGCATATCACAGCCGTGTCAGTATCCTCAGTCCATATGTAATGTTCGCTCTGCCCCATCGTTCCTCAATACTCTCTCCTTCTGTAACGCTCATCCACCTTATCTAACATCGACAAGACGACGACACTAACCATGCGAGCCCACCGGATCGCCCACTATCCGGTTCTCGTCCCAGACCCTCTGCTCATGTCTGGATCTTCGTCGGTTGAAATCTACCAACTCCTTATTATCTTCCTCGCGGCTGCCCCCCTTTGGCCTCAACATCCTCGTTCGTGCGTGTGGTTTGGCTATTGCCTTGGGAGCCATCCTCCTCTTCCTGGCCCCCTTCCTTCTGGCCCTCTTCGTCGCCGCTGGTACTGTGCTCGCTACGCCGTTCCTGGTCAACAACCTGTCCTGGGACGCCGGCCTCTTCGGTTCGCCCGTCAGCCTTCGGTCGCTCCTCCTCGCGCTCGTGATGTACCCAGCTCAGTTCTCGCCTTGAGCCGCCATGGTCGGGTACTGGACAACGCTCGCCTCTTTCATCCTGTCTAGCGACGCCTACATTTGCAGCACGCCCCGCACCTCTGTCAGACTCACCTCGCTCAGCTCTGGGCAAGTGCACTCGTTCACGGTCAATGACCTCGCCTCCGCCCCAGCCACTGGCGTCAGCGTCTCCAGGAGCTCCTCGAGCCTCGTCGAGTCCCTCAGGACGTCGATTCGTTCCGCACGCACCAGGTCCAGCGTCGACTCTACTCTTCGTTCTACGGCTTACTCGCTTGAAGACCGTGACGCGCCCTCGGACGTCTTGATGGTACCCTCCAGCTTGCTCCGGGATGCGCTCGCCGCAATACACGGGCTAACCGAGGACCTCGGCGACTTCGAGGAGGCACTGGACGACGCGCGGGGGGTGATCGCCGAGCGGGACGGGCAGCTGGAGGAGTCGGACGAGACGCACGCGGTGAAGGACGAGAAGTTGGAGTGGCGTGTGAGGTGGACGGAGAGGCGGGCGAGGAAGATGGAGAAGCGGGAGGACGCCATTCCGTGACAGGCGGAGACTATGGAGGAACAGACGACGACGATCGTCGAGCGGACAGAGGGGGGGCGAAGGTGGCGAGGGCGGGTGAAGAGGCTGCGAAGGCTGTGGAGAAGGCGGCTTTGGAGAGGGAGGCAGCGGCAAGTAGTCGTCAAGACCGTCGGACTTCCACCCCTATCGGTACGCTGGTCAGCGTTGGGTTTTGATAACGAGCAAAGACAGTTACGCACCTTGAGGCGGAGCGCAAGAACTGCCTCGAGCTCGGAGACGTCGCGATGAGCAAGGATCGCCGAGCCTCGAATGCACAAAGGCAAGGAGGGGAAGTCGAGCTGATATGGGAGTATCTCGGTATGTGGGGAGACCTGCACGGCGTGAAGGTAGAGTGGGACGACGTTAGGCTGCAAGATGAGGAAACATATATGTACGACGACTTACCATAACTGCTCAAGCTGAAGCATCGCAGACTTCACACGTCTACTATCACCTGACGCAAAACACAGCTTTAGTTTTCGATGCTGCGATGCCTAGGGATTAATGTCGATCATGATGGTCTGCGTCGCACGTTGGAAAGTGCTGCGGCATTAGGAACTCAACTCGAACACTGTTAGGGTTTCGAGTTAGGATACGCGTCAAGCCGGGGGAACTACGCAGCAGCATATGAGATCTTACACTTGAGCTGAATCCCAGCGATG
The DNA here is from genome assembly GCA_002150815.3 of Grammothele lineata. Taxonomy (NCBI): domain Eukaryota; kingdom Fungi; phylum Basidiomycota; class Agaricomycetes; order Polyporales; family Polyporaceae; genus Grammothele; species Grammothele lineata. The sequence goes on along the minus strand of NDFF03000387.1, from coordinate 238,212 downwards.
AAGAGCGCGGTGTGAGTACGCGGTACCGGTGCGGTTCAATGACTATCGGCGGCCCGCCATAGTCGGATCGGTTCAAATACCGAGTAGCCTCCGGTGTCCACTGCTCTTCCTCCCGATCCCACACCTCTACCCTGGTTCGCTCCAACGAGTTATCGGTATTAGCTATGAAAGGCAACACTTACAGTCCTCAGCAGGCTCTCACTTCTACCTCCGAACCTCTATCTATGACCGGTCTCGATCGGTTGCTCTGGTTCTGCGTCTTCGCTGCTACCGTCCTCTGGCGTCAACACGTCCGACTGTTTCTCCCGGTTCTCATCTTGGTTACAATCTACCCTCCCTTGATCACCCTCTCCCTGCTTCTCTTGTTCATCGGCATCGGCATCAGCGGCATCCTTCTGGTTGTTAATCCGGTCTTGGCCGTCAGTCCATGCGGCCGCAGAGCCGTCACTCCCCGCGTACAGGTCTACGCCTTCGTCAAGTACCCGGCCGCCTTTTCCCCCCGGCCTGCTATCAACCAATACTTCAAGACACTTGGCCTGACGATCAAGGCTGTTAACGCTTCCCTGCGCGACACGGCGAACGCTTCTGCCAGTCTCGCTGACGCCGACGTTTCCCAGCATGATCGTCTTCGCCGCCAGCCTCGGACGACATCACTAGAAGAGTTGTCGACTGTCTGCAACGCTGATCTCCAGGACGCACCGGCCAAGACCGATGTCTAGCCTGGCGAGAACGACAGTATGTATCCCACGAGGACAGGCAAACATAACGAGAAGAGGCGGCTTACGAGAAGGCGGGGACGCAGCGAGAGAGCGAGACGTGGCTCGGGTGGATACAGCGGGCAGAGCGGGAGCATCGGGATAAGCCAGCAAGGTTCTGAGTCGTTAAGCATGGATTGGTGGTCGCAAAGAATGCATCTGCGTGCCGTAGGACGCAGGGGATGGGTTGTACAAGTATCGAGTCTGGTAGCATAGACGATAGGACAGATAGAGCCAAATGTTACGAGTTTCGCGGAAGATCTCTTTGTTTCAGACTGGCACGAGGTCTCCAAGAGTTTGAGAGGTCAAAGCGAGTAGTAATTGTGTATATTCTAGTAGACGTTTACGCGAGTCGTGGAGGAAGAGCTCAGAGAGCCGTGGAGGCGCCTGTTCGCCCACCCTTGCTGTTCACCGCCATCAGCTGCTCCTCGCTCTCTACCTATCTGAGGCTTTCAACGATATGGATGGCAACGTCCCTCAACACACCTCGTTCCTTCCGCTGCGTCAGCACTTGTGCAGACACTATCCCTCGAGCCCCACTCTGGCGTGCAGGGTTGGAGGCTGACAACGGCGCATGCCAGTCGTGTCAGCCTCCCCAGCCCGCATGTAACCCGCGCCTGCCATCGCCTTCCCCCCATACTCTCCACTTCCGCTACTCTCACCCTCTTCATCTGACATCGACGAGAAGATAACACCAACCATGCAAGCACACCGGATCGTCCAGTATCCGGTCACCGTCTCAGACCCGACTTCATCGTTAGACATCTACCAACTCCTTGTCATCCTCCTCGTCGCTGCCCCCCTCTGGCCTCAACACCCTCGTTCCTGCGTCTGGACTATCGTCATCGGAACCCTCCTCCTCTTCCTGGCGCCCTTCATCCTGGCTCTCTTCGTCGTCGCTGGTACTGCCGCCACCACTCTAACGGCCAGCAACCTGCCCTGGGACGCGGGTCTCTTTGGCTCGTCTGTCAGCCTCCGGTCGCTCCTCATCATGCCGCTCAAGTGCCCAGCTCAGTGCTCGCCTCGCGTCTACATCGACGGGTACTTGACACAGCTCGAGGGGCTCGCGAAGTCTTGCGGGGCTCTGAGCTGCAACACGATCCGGACCTCTGCCAGCCTCGCCTCGCTCAGCTCTGGGCAAGTGCACTCGTTCGCTGTTGGCGACCTCGCTTCCGCTCCGGCGACCAGCATCAGCGTCTCCAAGGACTCCGCCAGTCTCGTCGAGTCCCTCAAGGCGTCCATCCATTCCGCACGCTCCAGGTCCAGCATCGACTCGGCACTTCGTTCCATTAGCTGCTCAGTCGAGGAAACCCCTTTGGACGTCTCGATGGTCCCCTCAAGCGTCCTCCGTGAAGCACTCGTCGCAATACACGGGCTGACCTCGGATCTCAGCGACTTCAAAGAAGCACTGGACGACGCGCGGGGCACTATCGCCGAGCGGGACGTGCAGCTGGAAGAGTCGGACGAAGCGCACGCGGTGAGGGACGAGAAGTTGGAGCGGCAGGCGAGGAGGATGGAGAGACAGGCGAGGAAGATGGAGAAGCAGGCGGAGACGATCGTCGAGTGTGCTGAGGAGGCGAAGACGGCGAGGGCGGGTGAGGAAGCAGCGAAGGCTGGGGAAAAGGCGGCGAGGGCAGGTGAGGAGGTAGCGAAGGCTGGGGAGAAGGCGGCTTTGGAGAGGGAAGCGGCGGCTGCGGCTCGTGCGGAGAAGGCTGAGGAGGAGCGAGATGCGGCCCAGGCGGACGCCGCACACTGGCAGGCACGGCTGGAGGTGTCGAGGGGGCAGGTTGTGGACGCGAAGGTGTCAGAGACGAAACTCCAGGTACGTCGTTACGACTGAGTGCACATATATGCGGGAGCTGAAGAGAGGTATAGGTGGCGAACAACGACTTGATGGCGAGGAACGCGACTTTGGAATGGGAGAACGCGGAGCTCGTGGCCAAGATCGAGCAGGTTCGTTCGACCAAGTCGGACCCTATCGTCAACCATCTTCCTCCCGCCTCCCCCATCCACATCGAGCCCGCCCATCCCGTCGCCGACGCCCCTGCTCCATCGCGCACACCATCCACCTCCATCTCCCGTGCTCCCGCCTCCCAGGGCACCTCGACCCGCACACTCGTCGACCCCTCCCCCTCCTCCTACCACCCCACGCGCCCCTCCCCACCCTCCGCCGCGCTCAACGCGTTCGTCGCCCTCGCGCCCCCGCACCGCGCCAAGTCCCGCCCGCTTCTCACGCGCGAGGACCGTGCCGAGGCCGAGGAGAACTATCACGACTACTACGCCGGGTGGTCGAAGCCGATTCGGCGGTTGGTGAGGCAGTGGCGGCGGGAGAGGGACATGGAGGCTGAGGCGGAGAAGGAGGCGGAGGCTGAGGCAGAGAGGAAAGAGGCACAGGCGGCTGCACAGGCGGAAGAGGCAGCAAGGGAGGCAGCAAGGGAGGCAGCGATGTCGGCGAGCACGCGCCCCTCCGCCCCCATCCCCGATTCGAAGCCGCGCATGCTCCTCCCCCCAGGCTCCATGGACGAGCTCCCATTCGAGCCGCAAATGACGTCCTCGCTCGCCTCGCGCGTGACGACGCAGCGGGAGAAGCGGTGGTTCGCGGCTCCGCTGAGCGTGGTGAAGACGCGCAAGACGACGACGATGGCCTCGGCGTCTGGGACGGTGACGCTGGATCTGGAGACGTTCTGGACACCTGCGCCTGACAAGCATGTGCGGCGGCTCCCGGTGTCGCCGACGCCTGTGCGTGGCGGGGCGGTGAAGGCGCTGGATATGCGGGACGGGCGGAGGATGTGGAGTACGTGGTGATGGATACAGTCGTTCTTAGTTTCTCTCTTTATGGACTTCATGGTCGTTGCGTTGATGTCGTTGAACTATGTCGTTGAGACATGTTCCGAGCCGCACGCCCTTGTTGTACCATTTCTTGTCTCCTACGTTATTCAATATATATTCCATTCGACAAATGCCTTTCCATCTACGCTAGCTTTCAACTCGCAGCGCTTTTCGCGCCAACTTCGTGCCGTCGTGTCCCTTCTCTTCTGTCTGCCAGAACGCGCGTCGTCACGCGCACGTGATTCTGGGACGTCACACTCGCTGTCGCCCCGAAGTCTGAGTGAAAGCTTGGGGTCCCTCGTCTCTCTTCGTTGACCATCTCAGCTCAAGTGCCTCCAAATGCAACAGCTCCTCTATGTGGTGTTTGTGCACGATTCTACGGGGTGTTTTGTTGATTTCCGTCTCAACTCAAGAGGGACGACTCCACGAAGAAGACCGCGGAACTTGTCACTGGTACACGATACGGTTGCAGCCGTAAGCTTCCTCGCGACTGCACCATCCGCGTAGTCTTGCGTCGAAGGGAAGCTTAGAGAACATTCGAGTGCGAACTTCACTGATACCACACTTGCGCATCACGATGGGTGAGGTTATGCCAACCGAACTCTTATTGCACGAGTCATGTGGCATCTACAATCTACACGCTTATACACAACTGTAACCTATTGACAGTTACTTCTACTACGTTCGTTCACTATTACTCGACCTATCGTATATCCGAATATATCCTGAGACTTGTACGAGCACGTCGACCACGAGTCCTTCGGGGCGCACGCGTAGCGATACAAGCAGAGTGAGAGCCCTGCGCGCGTCGTCAGCAACGCTCCTCTAACATCTCACAAGAAATGGACGTACAAATGCGCGCGCGGTCATGCGTGCCCCTTAGGCGATCCTAGCGGCCATACCGCGACCAGCGCTGCGGCGGACCTTAGCCAACTTCGCCTTGCCAGGCTGGCGCGTCGGGGCGGGCGCGGGAGGGACGTTGGTCGTCGTGGGGGGAGGAGGAGCGGGCGTGTTGTTCTTGTTGGGCGCAGGCGCAGCACGCTTACCGCGAGCAGGGGGAGCGGGAGTCGTCGCGGGGGGCGGGGAGACGGGCGTGGTGGTCGGAGGAGGAGGGGCGGGCGTGTCCTTGTTGTCGTTGGGGGCTGGGTTGTTCGCCCGCTTGCCACGCCCGTTGGGAACGGGGGTCGTCGCGGGGGGAGGAAGGGGGGACGTGGTCGGCGGGGGAGGGGCAGGGGTGTCCTTGTTGGGCGCAGGGTTGTTAGCCCGCTTGCCGCGAGCGGGAGGAGGGGGGGACGTGGTAGGCGGTGGGGGAGCGGGGGAGGTGGTCGGGGGCTTCGGGTCGTTCGGTGCGGGGGCGTTAGCCCTCTTGTTCTGCGCAGCGGCACCTCCGGAGGGCTGGTTGCTCCCGCCAGTGGGGTTGGCCGCGCCGGCGTTCGGTGTACTGGTGTTGGGGTTGCTGGCACCGGTGTTGCCCGTGCCCGTCGTAGCGGCGCGGGTGACGACGACGCAGTTTCCGTACCCGCCGTCGGTGGTGAAGGCGACGAGGCACATGTTACCGCCCGTACCGCCGGAGCAGGTAACGTCGGAGGGGAGCTGGACGGTGAGCGTCTGGCTTCCGACGCTGGTCGGGTCCTACAGGTACGGTCGAGAGTCAGAAAATATTCGGGAAGCGGACAAAACTGGAGACGCACCTGGTCGCCGTTCTGCGTGACCGTCGTGGAGACGAACGAGTCACCCGTGCACGTCGGGTCCACCTTGGCCGTCACCTGGCGCGAGCCCTGCGAGCCGTCGGCGAAGTTGGTGATCGTGACGTCGAACGTGTTCTCGCTGGCAGCGACGGCGGTAGAGGAGCTGAGCGCGGTCGAGATGTCGACGGAGCCGCAAGGGCTGGAGGTGGACGGCTGCTGGACGTCCGTCTGTGAGGCGGTACCGGACACGCCTAGAGCGGGCGTGATGATGGCCTGAGCGGACGCGTCGAGCGTGAGGCTCACGGCGAGCACCGCGGTCGCAGCGAGAGATTTGAAAAACATGGGTGTGGATTGGCGGGGTGGAGGTGGAGGGAGAGTCGCAGAGGTCGAAAGAAGGTGTGATTAAGGAATAATTAGGGATGGCCTGGCTTTGAAGGAAAACGTAGAGGAAGAGCGAGTGATGACGAGCGAGATAGAGCTGAGAAGAGTACCCTGCTTTGCTGCGTTGCAGGATTGAGAACGGAAGTTGGATGTGGAGGACATCAGTCGTGGTGGGGTTCTTATATCCACGGACTCGCAGCCTGCGGACAATCGAAGTCCGAGGACGAGAGGATGCCACCGACCGAAGGAGGCGGTGCCCTGTTGCGCTGGTCATCTGTTCTTGCATGTCCGTCAGGCGTAGTGAGGAGCACCCTGTCGTCGTCGGGGGAGGCTCTGTGCAGTGCCGCTTAACCTTCGTGCGCAGCCGCTGCTGTCTTACCGGCGGGACGAAGTTCGCTGCGGGCTCAGGGCACGGTTTGGCTTTACGCGTTCCGCTCGTATGCTCCAAAGAGAAAGGTGGGCGATCGTCGGCCTAGGGAACGTAGTATTCTCGTGTCTGCGTCACGTGTCGTGGCGAAAGAGCCTGAGATGTCTGGAAGTGGGGCTAGAGTATGATTACGGTGATGATCCCCCATTGGGAGCGCACAGAAGCATACAGATGATAACATGCCGGAGAGTCTATCTGGACCGACCACAGTGGGAGAGGACCGACTGAGGCCTACCGGGGCCGAGGTCTGAGGGTTCACTCCTCTCAGAGCCTTGCTCGCTTCAGGGGCCTGCGGAACTCGGAATGCTCTTGATCGGCGTCATGAACGGCTCCCGACGTTTCGGGAGGGAGAGGTGACCGGTGCGTTGTGTTCGTGAGCTTTTCCAGAACGTGAGTCTAGGAACTCTCCGGCCACCAGCCACCGGAAGACCACTCACCGCCCGCACAAGTTGAGGATGCCGTGGTTAACAACAAGCGTTCGAGCGCAGTCTGGCGCAGCAGCGTAGGCATACCGCATACCGCAGCAACGCAACTGAGAGTTAAAAGTGTATACAAACGTACTGCGCGCTTGGGATGCGCTCGCGGATGATCTGCCAGGCCGCGTTCGATGATTCTGCGTTTTCGTTGCGAAGGTAACCGTCCACTCTGGCAATTGCTCTGCGGCTATGCCCGCAGCCCCGTCAGCGGTGTTATCCGCCCCCGGCGCATCCAGACTTGAAGTTCAACTTGAAGCGACCGCGCGAACGTCTTGAAACTTGGAAATCGTGACCAGAGCCGCAGCCTGGTTTCTGACGCGACGATTTACGCCTAAGTGCACGGGAATCTCGGCGAACTTTCTATTTGTCGCAGGAGTCACCGCCTACCTTGTATGTGAATAACCCTTGAGCCGCCTATTGGTCTATGAACTCTGCATTACGATCTGTACGATGCGCTCTTGGCAAGGCGGACCAGCATGTACTTATGTTAGGGTTTCGAAGCGGTGATTCTTAAAGAGGTACTTACGAGTTATATTGAAAGCCTCGCTGCCAAACGACAAACTACACAAGCCGTGTTGATTTGAGGCACAAAAAGTGGTTTGCGGGTGACGTCTGTGTGTGGTGATCGTGTTACGTTTGGCGGGCACTTGGATGTCGGAAAAGAGGTGGAAGATTGCAACATCAACGTGGTATGGGTTGAAGGCGGCAGAGGCGCCCGTTCCGCAATCGTCCGACTTCCGCCTTCTCTCCATCCGCTACCATCGACAATGCACAAACTTCAACGTCGTGGCCCCCTATCAACTCTCCACCAGAAAGGAGCACTGAGGGATTACGACGGCTGGAACTCTCGCCTGCTACATCGCGCCGCGCTCTTGCTGCGCTTTCTCAACACTATTCTGCGTCTTCAGTGCTTGCTCCCACCACCTAGATTCTGCTCATTTCTTTCTCAGAGCTTGTCCCTACCTTCATGAAACGGCTTCCGCAGCATCAACGACGGTGGCGCCACGGTCAGCGACATATTCTACGGACCCCACGAGCAGGCCGGAGAGCCAAGAAGTCTGCTGGAGGCCATGAGAGGAGCTGGCAGTACCGACGCTCGTCGAGAGGAGGGGATAGGTTGGCTCTCTAGGTACGCCCTATGCTGTCTTCGCGCATACACATGGATGCTCATGTCGCTATCAGGCAGAGCCCACACATGGCGTTAGTGCCTTTTGCGATTATCGTCTTCGCGCTGGCCTCGAGTACGTCAGTTTTACGTCCACGGTTTCAACTGTTGTACTCCCCTATCTACGGGTTGGTATGTTATCGGTTGGAGGCACGATCGCGCGAGTACGAAGATGTGCGACCTCGTCCCTCTCAGTTCAAAATCCGTGGATCATCTCTCCGTTACTGTCACCGGTACCCGGCGCGATCTAGGAAAGACCTCAGGAAAGATGTCAGGCATAGGTACTCGGAACTCCATGCGCGTAGTGTCGTCCATTCCCTTGTATACATTGATGGAAATGTTCCGGGTACAATTCCTGAATGCATATGCCTGGTACCAACCATCGCAAACACGATTGTTTATATCGAAGTCTTCCAATGCAACCTGCGTAATGTCAAAGGCTCAATAGTCTATGGCATTCCACGCCGCGCCATGCTTTCTCCAGCCGGAGCGCATGCGTACGAGTAATGCACGGACACTGCATCCCTCAAAATCCTCTACCTCATCTGGTTGCCCTATACCTGATACCGATCTGTCACAACGTACAGTGCGGTGCGAGGTTGGTCCCTCGACGGTCAATCTAGATGCATTGGCTGCTTCCTGTGGCTGACCGACCGCACAGGACGAGACACGCGTCGACTTGGCATACGCGCGGACGTATTTCTGCTGTGGTTATTCTTGTTTATAGCTAATTCTTTGTGTTTACAGTGCCCCAATCACTCGGCACTCAGGCTTCTTGCCACATCAGAACAGTGCACGTCGTCGTTCTTCTGTGCAAGATGTCCTGCCAATATACGGGCAATTATCACGTACGACGTCTTCTTGTTCACTGAGCACCTTACCTTTCTGACAGCTTACCTGGACAGAACAGGCCTTCGATTTGCGGATCTTCACTCGCATGCATATGTTTTCACGTCCTGGTCAGAAAGTCCTCTCGCAAAGGACCTTTCTGCTGCGATCTCGGTCTCATGCATTCTGTGGCTTTGTCAGCCACCGAAGCGCACGATGAGGTCATCTAGCAGGTTCGTCGAACGCATATAAGGGTTCGCGGGCAAGCCTAGTGTCCTCTAACAACACCCCTCATTTTTAGCGCACTTCGACACACCAACATGTCTCACGGCAGACAGTTCACGCTCTACACCCACACCGGTGGTCCCAACGGCTGGTACGTCGGTGTCTGGGGACCATGATTCTGCGTGTCCCTCACCCGCTGTCTGCCGCATACAGGAAGGTCGTAGTCGTCCTCGAGGAGCTCGGACTGTCCTACCACTCCATCTACCTCGACTTCCAAAAGGGCGAGCAAAAGGCTCCCGAGCATACCCAGTACAACCCCAACGGGCGCATCCCGACCCTGATCGACCACCACAACGGCGACTTCGCGATCTGGGAGTCGGACGCCATCCTGCTCTACCTCGTCGAGCGGTACGACAAGGAGAAGAAACTGACGGTGACGGACGAGAAGGAGAAATTCCAGCTGATCCAGTGGCTCTTCTTCCAGGCGTCTGGCCAGGGGTGAGTCATTTCTGCACGCGCAGCACTCTGGGTTCTATTCACAGGCTTTGGCTGACGCGCGCACGGCACAGGCCGTACTTTGGCCAGGCGGGCCACTTCATGCGTTACCACCCTGAGAAGATCCCGAGCGCGATCGAGCGGTACCAGAAGGAGATTGTGCGCGTCTTCAGCGTCCTGGACAGCGTGCTCGCGAAGCAGGAGTGGCTCGTCGGTGGCAAGCCCACTATCGCAGACCTCTCGTTCATCCCCTGGAACCGCGCCGGGATCAAGGCCGCTAAGGACCTATCCGACGTTGAAAAGGAGTTCCCGCACTTCTGGGCGTGAGTGTGTTCTTACTTCCTCTGACGCGTTCTCACAAATGGATGTTACGGCGACCTAGGTGGAACAACAGGATGGTGGAGCGCGACGCGGTCAAGAAGGTGAGCGAGGCCGTGGAGGCCCTCAGGAAGTAGTGGATCGGAAAACATGAGAGGGGCGAGTGCGCGTTACGCCGTAACTTAGGCATGTACGATACTTATGTTTGACTGGTTGATCAGATTCACTTCTCGAAGGAGTGCCTCCTAATGTTCTTCGCGCGCGTACTCGTCTCATGGGCGGGTCGAGGCCTGTGTTTGCGTGCCAGGTTAGATTGCTGGCAGGTCCTCAAATTCTGGTGGTTGCTCCCTAGTGACAAAGTCCGTCGTGTGATGTTACAGTTCGTGTCAGTCGGACTCGGACCCCATATCGGTCGACGGTCCGTCGCAGCCGGCTCGGGCCGAAACCGATCCGCCATGCGAAGACTTCGCAGGCGCCCACGCCACCTGGCTTCACTCGCCTGATTCTCTACCACCACCGGCCATAACAACTTTTCTCAGCCTAATTTCTTCTAGGGCCTCTAAGCCTAACACTATCATCCTGATCCTGCAGATGTCTCCTGATAGTAAGCGGACGGTGCGTCGCTTCCGTGCTGTGTCCTTGTATCCGCTCATTGATGACGTCACTTTCCGAACATTGCGCACCTCTCTCGGAAGACTCAACCATAGGCGGCATATCCCGATGGTCGTCGATCCCAGCCATTCTGAAGGCGGATAGCGTTTTACGACCAAACTGTACCCACGCGCCAGAGGTCCGAAACATCTACAGGAGACCACTGGCCGTCAACTTTCGGCTGTGTTGTACCACTAGTAGAGCGATGCAGTCCGGTTTCTGCTTGAAGCTTACCTCGGCATCGTTGCTGCTCAAATGCTGATTCTCACTGTCCCCACCGGAAACGGCGGTGGATCGAGAGCGAAACCCGATGGCGCCCCCAAGCGTTGCATCATTATGAAGTGGCTATAGCGGCGATCTTATATGCCCCACGAACGTACGGTGACCGTCTTTCCGTTACAACGTCTTCTTGCTTACGTTACCTGACCCTTACCCCACAACGGAGGTTCGGAGACCCTTGCGCTGAGGCATATACAACGGATTTTCGTCATGCCGACTTTTTGTTAGCCGACCCCTAGCAGGTCACCGCAGCATCATCATTACTCGGCCATGACGAAAGGTCGAAGGTACCAGGGAACGAAATCGAGCGACGTCACCACCACCGTCGCACGATCATACGCGGTCTCTCTGAATGCGTCCGTACTTCCTGTCTTCATGGCGTCATAGGCACTCCTATGCCAACATCCGCCGTGCGCCGTCAGTATAAGAGGACATGGAGTCAGTCGATTGAATCCACTACTCTCCTCCTCTCACGACAATCACCCACACACCCACCACCGTCTTCCACCCATCTACATCACCATGTCTCTCCCCACGCGCCAAATCGGAGGCCACAAGGTACGCTCTCCGCTGCTCACCCCCTCTCTTGTGGTCTCATCGCGCCGTGACAGGCTGCCATCAACAACCCCAAGGTCTCAGACGAGGCCAAGGAGCACTCGCGCGAGATGATCGACGAGCTCGAGCGCCAGCCCGAGACGCAGGACACGCGCGAGGGGTACGAAGAGGACAAGGACGAAGTCCGTGTCAACGCCGGCTACAAGGCGACGCTTAAGAGTGAGCCCCTCATATATACACGTCGCGAACGTCGAGCTGACCGTCATGGTGTAGACCCTAACGTTAGCGAGGAGGCGAAGGAGCATGCCCGCGATTACCTTGAAGAGCGCGATGCGCTCTGAGGTAGTCTCTATCGTCGCGATCATGTGAAAGAACCGGAATCGTTTGTACCATAGTCGCCCTCTGTGTATTGTAATATCGCAGAAGCATAGGAGTTGTTGTCGTCTCGAGCCGCTGTCTTGGACGTTTAGCTGCACAGATTTCTGCGTGTACTCGAATCCCTATGCCAGGTAAAGGCGAATCGGCGTAACTCGGTCACGAACAACATAGGGGCCTATCATACAGATCACGTACACAAGCGTTCGTAAATGAGAAAGTCCAGTAACAGCAGTGTCCGTAGTCCATTATGCTCTGCCATGCGCAACCTTCACGCAAGCCGTGTTAGTACATACAACAAGATCCCAAATAGGAGGAGCCTGAGCCTAAGAAGCAGCGCCGGCAAGCCTCAGGCCTCACTGTCCCCAGTAGTTCTCCGCGTACCCGCAGTCGATCAGTAGACCTTCGTACTGGCCGTCCCGCATGAGCTCCCTCGTCGGAATGATGAAGTCCAAGTCGCCGTCCCACAAGTCCCTGACGGCCCTGATCGTCCGCAGGTGCGGAAGAAGCTCCATCTGAAGCCTACACAACCCCCCAACCCAAGCGTCCCGCATCCTTCGCGTTTCGTTCGTGGCGAGAACGTTCTTGGCGACTGCGAAGCACGTCGGGAGGTGCGGGTTTGGCCGGTGGAGGAGCAGCTTCCCGCGCGAGAGTGCGAAGAGCGCGTATACAGCCTGCGCAGCGGGGAACGATTCTACATCCGAGAGCTGGACGACAAGGGTACCGCCCCGTGAGATATGCTTGAGCCCGAGGAGGAGGGTGGCGATGAACATGACAGAGCGGTTCCAGCTGCTAGTGGGTTGTGGCCCAATTGAGGGCGAGGTGCGCGCGTCGAGCATGACGAGGTAGAACTCGTACGAGAAGGACTCGTTGATGGAGAAGGACCAACGTGGATTGCACAGGTGGTACGAGAAAGCGGAGACAGTCCTGAGGCGGTCCGTGCTGGGATAGGTGGGGCCGTCGTCACCGCCGGGGTTATAGACAGATAGAATGCTGGCGCCTTTGGCTGAGGGGTTCTTGTCGAGAACGTACTGGCCAAAGTCGCCCAGTCCACATCTAAGAACATTTTGAGGGAACGGAGAATGGTACGAGGGCAAAAATACGTACGCCACCTCCAGGAAGCTCATGGGACCGCTCACAGGGACGACGCCCGCCAGCCGATCCAGCTCCCGCATCACCTCGTATAGTCGTGCCTGTCGTACTCGAGAGCGCTCGGCTTGTGTGCTGGGACCCATGTATCTGATGGATGCCTGAGCTGGTATTACCCCACGATTGGAGGATGTGGCGGATGGAAACATAACTGCTGGGGAGTAGACGAAGTGTGGTGAGCTCAGTGTGAAGCGAGGTGCTGTTGGCCGCAACCCCACATTGGCATTTTATACCTCTGGGAGTCCCGTTCAGTCAGCATAGCCTTGAAGAGAACGCAACTGAACCTGATGTTCACCAAATACCAGCAGAAGAGCATCCCATACTGCGGTACACAGCGCAGAGAGCTTGGCTCATGGACGAGGCAGTGTCTCGCTAGGAGGATTGAAGACGAAAGAGGACGGTCTTGAGTCTTAGACGGGTGGCAGGTATCTGCAAGGGTCACTGCAACCACATTGTGTAATCAAGACATCTCGCAGTTGCTGGTCGTCGATATCTGTGCACAAATACTCTGGTGAGATCTGGTCACAACGGAGTCATCGCTCACTGTGCAAACGTCTGAACTCCAGGCCCCTTCGGATAAGCATTGCATATGAATACGAATATACATGCTCTCACGAAAGCGGTAGACTTCAAAAGACAAGATGACTTCATGATGGAGGAATACCCGTGCAGAAGAACAAAAGAAAGTCGCGGTTGCCACGGTGAGAGCCGCGACCGCGTCGCGTCGTTGTGGAATGAGCGTCTAACGTATATATCAAGGCTTATAGATCAATAAGTACGCCGGAAGTGCAGCGCACGCCGAAAAGAAACAGATGTCGACTATCTTAGGGTTCACATTAGACTACATTATATGACAGGAAGCTAATCAGTCATATGGTACGATAGATTTCATCAGCCGGTCCCTCATACCTACATCGGTCTCATTCTGGCTTGGTTCTTGTGTCTTGTACAGCCGTCTCCGAGACGAGGACATGGATACCAGTCCAAAAACAACAAAGTCCAAAGACGTCTGCGAGAACACTCCAGAAGGAGCATCCAGCACAGGCCCCTACGCCTCAATGCCCTTGTGGCGGAACAGCCCGCTCAACCCCTCCACTTGTGTCTCCCACACCTGCCTGCCCACCCCAACCAGGCGATCCACGTACCCACCGAGAATCTCGTCCGCAGACGCCACGAAATCTAAATCCCCAGGGGAGATGGCCCTTCCTGTTCCGCGCTCTCCGCCGAAGCGCAGCTCCTGCCACAGCCTGCGCAGGCCCGCGAGGTACCCGGCCCTCAGACTCTCGCGCCGTTCCTTCCGTCGCCTCGCCGCCTCCCACCCGTTTCCGCCTCCGTCCACGTCCTTGTCCGCCCCACATCTGCCACCTCCACCTGGGCCACCGCTGCAGATGCCCTTTGCAATTGCGTAGAAGGTACCACGCGAGCTGTGGAACGAGCGTGGCTTGTACACGAGCAGCCGCTCCGCGAGCGTGTCCAGCATGAAGAGCACGTGGACGGCAGGAAAGCACTCAATGTGGGAGAGTCGCACCAGAACCGTGCCCCCAGGGCGGACAGCCTCGAGAGCAAGGATGAGCTGCGCGACGAGCAGGGAGTCGCGGTAGGCTGGGCGAGGCATCCTCGTTGTGGTCGAGTCCGCAGCGTTGTGGTCGAGAAGAAGAAGAGGGCTGGCACGTGCGTGGGCGCGCGTGTATGTGCGGAGGGCGTGTCCGTCGAGGAGGACGAGTGGGAAGCGCTTGAGGAGAGTGCGAGGGAGAGGTCGAAGAGTGCGAGAGTGAGTGGGCAGATCGGGCGGAGAGAGGCTGTACTCGAGTATGTCGTCTTCTATCAGGTCATAGCGCGAGCGGAAGTAGTTCTCCAACAAGAAAGTGTGTCCGCCGAGGTCCTCAGAGAGAGTGATACCTACGCCGCGGGCATGTTTATTCTTGCGAAGGACGTAAGAGCTAAACCCTCCTGGGGCGCATCTGTGCGAAGAGGTGGTCAGAGCGAACCACAGAGTGGGGAGGATGTCCGTGGAACTCACCCAACGTCGAGGAACTCGAGTGGAAGGCACTTAGGTACGAACGAGCATGCGTCGTCAAGCTCAGAGATCACAGTCTTCATTGCTCCGAACCAGAAGCGCTTCTGTTTCTCCGAGGGGTGGTCCGCAGAGTCGCGCTGCGTCTTGAAGTGATCGTCTAGGTCGTCTTCGGCCCAGCCCTGCGCCCCAGTGGATCAGCGACGTTACCCGTTGGGAAGGAGGAAGTACGACGTACCTTTTGTCTGAGGGCAACCAAAGCCCGCAGCTCAGGGATGTCTCGTATCGCTAGGAGGGTAGCTGCACCAAGCCTGCCATTGTCAGAGGAAGTTGATTGGTCTTGTAGCTCGAAAGTCATGAGTATTCAGAGCGCTGGAAGGATGAGCTGAAGGGGTGTAGAAAAGAGCATCGCGGGGTAGGCAGCATATATACCCTGCCAAAAATGCTGCAGACATTACTGATACAGCTACAGCGCACGATATAGAACGCGTGAAATGTAACGCGGTGCTGTAGCTCAGTGCTCACAGCACTGGGCTTTCACAGATGCAGCGGCACGCCAGTGGATATCCACCGTGTCACTACGGGACCTGAGCGCGCGAGACAGGACACAGCCTGTTTGTCACGTCAGTGCGTCTTAAGTCAACATATAAGCGTGCACAACGGAGGTACTCAGCTGAGGGCACTACACAACCAGTGACCTTCGCGAAGCGGGACCGCCGGATTCCGGAAGAACTAAAACTCGGTCCTCCAGTCCGAGTCATAAAGGCTGATTATGGCGTGCATTCCGACCACAAAAACACACGAATTGAAGGTGTGGGATATTGAATCCCGCTGGTGGCGTTCGTTCGTCGAGAGGTACCTAACAGAGATAGGTCAGAGTTGGTGCTCCCAACGCGGTGGTGACCTGTGCTGTCACGTCCGCAAGTGATACAATTTCAGTAAGTGAGCTTCCATACGGATAATAGACCTACAGCCGCAGACGTCTTTTGATAGTCACAATGTGCTGCGGTAGAATTTAACCGGGCAAATGTACGGAAGCAGCTCACGGAAGCAGCTCAGAAATGGCTACTGGGAGACCTTCTATCCGGCTGCAGGTCTGACCTGCGTCATTCATGGTCAGTACACGTACGTACGAATAGAGCCAAGTAACTGCGGACACATAGCGCAGTGTCGAGATTTTCAGAGTCGAGAATGTCTGACGACTATCATGTAGATCGAATGGCAGAATGACGGTGCACAACAGGCTCTTGAGTTCAAGTTGTCTCTGGCGGCGGGCATCCGCCGTTGCCCACTGCTCCCTGTTGCCACGTGGCAGCTCAGTGTGGAATTTGATCGGCCGTCGGCGATTGATTGACCGTGGTGCCGGCACGGTGCGTCAGATGGACTCGTAGTGACTGGGGCTGCAGAAAAGCTGTTATGAGGTCTATGACTAGCCTGAGACACAATAAACGAAGTAGGATAGTGGTACCGATACACCAAATACTACTTGATGCTGAAACGCCGACTCGCCGGTCCAACGATTGCGTTCCTTGACCCTATAGTCTAGTATACAAAGCTATCATGGGCAGGACTTTCAGAGTGGAAACCTCAGGGCGAGCTCCGTTAGCAGCCCCGTGGCCTCCAAACGTGCGGTGTCCTTCCCGATCGCGAGCGGCACCTCTCCGTCGAGAATGCGTAGGACATGCCGCGTTTCAACGTCATACGGTGGCCATGTAATCGTCCGGTTACTTGCCCTGTTAGGATCGAGCGTCGCAGTGAATCGGATGATATAGTCGGCCATCTCGTTCGCCGTCTTCAAAATGGCAGCCCAATCGGTCCCGTGAGGCTGTTCGCGGAAAATGGCTCAGTCGGCATAGTGCAAACGCATCGACGTAACAATGGCACGTACCACTCCGAGGCCTGTAAAGGAACCCCGCTCGTAACCTGTACGTCATATGCCCTTGGGTTCAGAGATACCATAGCAGGAAAGTACAAGGTCGCTCACTAAATGACCATGTTGGTTGCTTATGCGATCGCTGGTCTAGCAACAGTCGACGCCCGGCCTGGAATGTGTAGTCTCCTTGGAATGCCGACATACGCTTGTACTCTGGAGAGAGCTGATTTGCATCTCCGGTCCCGAATGGAGAACCTTCTGAGGGATCGTTGGGGTAAAGGTCGAAGACGGGTGCGATCATTTTCTCCGGTGCATTCGGATAGAAGAAATCACTGATGAACGCTCGAAACTCGTCTTCAGTGCTACATTCTAGACCGTCAGCAATGCGCCAACATCAACGAGTGAGGGTGACACTCACGTCAAATTGAAGCTCGGCGCGGAGAATTGAGTGCCTTCGTCAAGGACATCGCCTGTGTACAGAGCCTCGGCAACACGAAGATGCGGAATGGGGCGCGAACTCTACCGTTTATGAACGGGATCTGCGCAACCTCGCCGCGTAACACCAGCTGCTGAGGCGGCGCTTTGAAAAACACCCCGTCGGCGTGCGGTGCCCACAATGCCGCACCAGCGAGGCCCTATCAAAGTTGTCATTACTGCCCGATTGTATTGCCTTGCATAAAACGCACCAGATATCCATAGAGTCCTGGTAGGCTGTTCCCCGCGGCGACGAGCGTGTCCGCCGGGACCTCACGCAGGCACTGCAGCGTGTCCATTGCTTCCGCACATCCGGTGCTCCTCACGATCGCGTCATATTGTTCTTGCTGGGCCTCGATGTCGCCTACGGGCAGTGGCGAGCCGGAATGCATGATCGCCCCGCGGAAGAGTCCTTCCGGGTCACCGTCGTTCGTGAGCATCTGGGATGAGACCGAGATAGCTCCAGCGCTGACGCCCCACCTGCGCGGCACGGATAAAGTTAGCAGGTGCCTCAATCTCCGAAGAGGGCAGTACATTAAGTAGAACACTCACAAAGTGACTTTATCGGGATCCCCACCAAACGCCGAGACATATTTCTTGACCCAACGAAGGGCTTCGCGCTCTAAAAGTAGAAACGGGATGTCAGTGCCAAAACATAAAACTAAATCTCGTATTGGCCGTATGCTCACGATCGTGCAGACCCAGGTTACCGATGCCGGCCTCTTTGACCTCTTTACCACCCAAAAAGCCGAACGCTGGAGCGGCTTGAATTAGTAACATCATCCCACTAGATGTCTCGTGACCTGAAAACCTCACCGTTTAACCTAGTTGTTCGAGTTAACGTCAAGTCCAGAGTACGCTAATATCGAGAGATCATCTCACCGATAGTTCATGGACACTAGTACAATCGGCTGATTGAGCTCAACAGAGCGGCGCACTACAGCATCTCCTGGATTTCTGCATAGATGATTTAGTATACCCGAGTAATGTTGAGACGATGAGCTGAGTCGTACTGAGTTGTGCTACCGACGATGAATCCTCCTGCGGAAAAGAGCATACTATTTAGCTTCCACAAGTGAACGTTCCTAAACCAGGGCATTGACCTCCATAAATCATCTACAGCGTACTCCCTTAGCATATCGTATCCTGAGAATATAAGTGTTTGACGCACCGCGAGCACGGGGAGCCGATCCCCGGTTTTCGTTCCCTCCGGCACGAGAACGTCCGCCGTAAGGCCTACAGAGAGCGCAGAGAAGCCACAACGTCAGCGCAGACCAATACTAGTGAAGGCGCAGCCCACGTACAATCTTCGCTCTCAGGAGCTACTGTGTTAGTAACACTCAGTCCGTCTTCAAGAAGAGTGAGGAGATCTGCCGTGATCTCCAGCGGGAGATCCGGGCGCACACCGACAGAGATCTGACGGCATTGGGCCGCCGGCTGCGTCGCGTTGATGGTACCGCTGTAACCAGCGATAGGCACGGGGAGGCGAAGGCGTAGGTCTCCGATCCTTCGTTGAGTTGAATCCGTAAGCGCGTGCCGAAAAGGCGGAGAAAAGGGAAGGAAGAGAAGACTCACGGAGGCTCGGCGAACGGGATGCCTCGAAAACTGGTGACAGAATTGTTGGTAGCTCCTACGACGGTGGCTTGATCGAGGGTGACTATTGGTAAACCCGCGCGTGCGGGATGGAATAGGTCGGCCGAAGTCCCCGGTGCTCCAAAAAGCACGAACACCGAAAGAGCGCATGCTATGAGACTTGCGAGCATCCTGGAAGCTATAGAGGTAGATTCCGAAACGAGGTTGAGGGGCGGAGGCAAAGCGGCCACCAGTCGTCCGGCGCCCGCTACCTCCTATATATCCATGCGCTTCAGAGAAGGCTTATGACAAGACCACTAGTCATCGCGAACGTCTTGACAGACCCCCGTCAATCACGTCAATCGTCCAGAGGTCGGAAGCCTGATGACGTTGTCACATGCTTGCCCAAGTGCATTCTATCACCTAACGCGATCGCACGTGAGAACTTCTCTGCCTAGTCTCGGTACACCCCTAGCTTCCATCTCATGACTCACATTCAAAGAGGAAACTCGAAGTGCAACTGCATGAGGTGCGAAGTCTTCCGTGATCGCCAGGAGGACACCGTCCCACCCAAGATATGCGACACCCCATAGAGCATAGTTCGCGCTGATAATGCGGAACGAAGAGTCTTCTTCCCGGTCGCTTGTGCGCAATTCGAAGGCTCTCCAATGCCGCATTACGGAGGCCTGAGATGAGTCGAATTTGTGGAGAGCGAACGCCGGCAACTATAGATGTTCGTAAGCGACCACGCACGGACTGATAGGACAGAACATAAGTCGTACCTCATGACAACTTGAAAAGATCACCATTCCTTGAGTCTCACATGCTTGGTTTCTATGCCTTGTGAACAACTTCTAGATTTGAAACGTGGCGCTAGGTTCACAATGAGGAATGGGATCATGAGGTGGTAGTCAAAGAGAGTGTCGACCGTAACCAAAAAGACGCCGGAGGAGGTGCAGCGACGCTGCAAGGGTACATTAGTTACGTAACGTTAGTCGGTAATAAATCCCGCTTTCCGGAGGAAACCTTCCGTCCTCATCAACGTTGTCGTCTTTGATATCTTCTTCCTCATCCCTATACTTTGGTTTACACCCTCCACAATGAACACGTCACCTACTACGTCCGGCCCTGGTATCGATCTCCTACACTGCTCTCAACATAGTTGAACTAGAAGAACCCTAGCAGCTGCTGACTGCCGGACGTCAAACTCGTCAGAAATCTAAGGGGCGTTCGCCACCTGTGCATGGAGATGTACGCAGTCTACAATGGAGATGGATAAACGATGGGCCTGAGGGTCTGGGTACGTTGGCCGTTTCTCATACACCCTGTTAAAAATATCACGGAGTTCCGCGAACGGGAGTTGACGAGGTCGAAAATGTACTCGTGACGCCTGACTCGTGTTCTGTCTCTCTTCTCCTGCATCATGCCACCTCATAGGCTAATGCTTGCTGCGGACTCTAGATTCATTTCTGAACCGGCTGTATTTTTCATTGGGCGAGCGCGGAGGCGATGGGAATAGCAGTGTCCTTGGCGGAGTCTTCGCTACTGAGCGGTAGTTGTAAGTGTCCTTCTTCGCTCAACGTTTTCGTTTCTGAACTCGTTCCTCTCCATGTGCAATGGGTCGTTTCTCGTAAGACGTGCTGGAGTTAGTGGGAATCGGATTTGGTTGGGCGTATAAATACGGTCGCCCTGGAGCGGGACCCAATATGCAGCGCGTTAACGATGCTCGCGAATCTCGCCACTCTCCTCCTCCTTTCTGCCCTCGCTTTCGGTTCGAGCAAGCCCCCGACGGTGAAGCTCGATGATGCGACAGTCATCGGCGTCAACTCGGGTTTGAACGACCAATTCCTCGGTATTCCCTTTGCCCAGGCTCCGTTAGTCAACCTGTTCTACTTGAACGATTGTATATGTTCATCATCTCCACGTTCTAGGGTTGGAAAATTGCGGCTTCAGCTGCCACAGCCAATCCCTCACTATACCGGCGTCATCAACGCAACTACGTTTGGAAATCAGTGCATACAACAGACTATCATCACGCCGACGATACCCAGCAACTTCCCGCCACAAGTGGAAGAATTCGTTGCGCCCATGGGGACCGTACCCGACGTTCCTCAGAGCGAGGACTGTACGTTGATCACTGGTGACCGAATCTGGCTTGCGATCCCACATCTGACGCTCTCACGCCGTAGGTCTGAATATCAACGTTATTACCCCTGCGGGTGCAAAACCCGGAGACAATCTTCCTATTGCAGCTGTGCGTACCCCAATGTTTCCATTCATATTCATTTTTTCACGATGCATCACTCCACAGTGGATATATGGAGGTATTCCTTGCATTGTCACCCAACTCCAGAGCATCGACTCATGTTCGGTCAAGGCGGATACCAGATCGGTTCTAATGTAGTGTGCGTTTCAATAGTGGTCACTTCGCACCGCATACACTAAATACACGTCTCTTGTAGGCGACCGGGAGATGTCATCGTCAACCGTTCCATTGAGCTAGGTCAGCCCGTCATATTTGTCTCAATGAACTATCGGTGCGTTCCTTATCTATGCGTCCTCGGTCGCCTCTAACTGTATGTTTGTCAGTCTGAGTGGTGCGAACACTTTATCTGTGCTCCCCACTGCATGCTAATGTACGAATAGCATTCGGATTTTTGGGCGGTCAAGAGATTCAAGAGGCTGGATTGGGCAACCTGGGCCTACAGGACCGTACGTCGTCCGATGACCGCACGTCAGTGGGACTGCTAACATCCGTGCTTGAACATCTCAGAACGGGAAGCTCTTCGCTGGGTTCAAAAGCATATTCGCGCTTTCGGAGGCGATCCGACAAAAGTCATGATGTCAGTATCTCACTTCAGTGGTAGTCACCTATCTCTCACGCGACGTTTATAGCTGGGGCGAGAGCGCTGGAAGCCAAGCCGTCACCTTCCAGATGATTACGAATGGAGGCAGTACGGAAGGACTCTTTCGCGCTGGATGGATGGAGTCTGGATCGGCGCTGCCTACCGACGACTTCTCAAAGCTGCAACCCACATTCGACTTCATCGCTGCCGAGACGGGCTGCGAGTCCGCGAAAGACAAATTGGCGTGCCTCCGAGAGGTCCCCGCGGGGGTGATTACGGCGGCAATGGATAAGACTCCTACTTTCCTCTCCTTCCAGGTGCACTCGCTTTGGTGACGGGGTGGATATATATAGCTTACTTTCTCTGATAGTCCCTCAACACGCCCTGGATGCCTCATGCTGACGGAGTATTCCTCAAAGATGGCCCGCAGCGTCTCGTGTTAGATGGAAGTGTTGCTGATATTCCCTTCGTAGTTGGTGAGTATGACGTCATCGCCCTATTTCCTATCAAATTCTCAATGCCCCTACCTTTCAGGATCTTGCGAAGACGAGGGAACGCTATTCTCGCTCTCCTCTCTGAACATCACGTGAGTTTTCTCCTTGTATCCCCCTTGTTTGATGCTGACCTTCGTTGTCTAGGACCAACGCTGAGGTTGCAGGATACCTCAAATCCAACTATTTCCCCGATGCATCCGACACTACCATCGCGCAGCTGCTCGAGCTCTACCCTGCGAACCCCGCGGCAGGATCACCGTTTGGGACGGGCAATGCGAACGCATTTACCCCTGAATTCAAACGGCTTGCCGCGTTCCAGGGTGACTTCATCTTCCAAGTCACGCGTCGGTTCTTGCTCGACCAGCGCGCGGGCAAGGGCCAGCCGGTCCGTTCGTTCCGTAAGTCGTTTTCCCTGCTTTGATACCACTTTTCACCTTTCACTTTCCCTCGCCCCCGCACGCAATGTCAACCGGTGTGCTCACTCCGTGCAATGGTTACAGTCAGCGAACGTGACAAGATACCCGGGCTCGGCGCGGTGAGTTTAGCTGCTCTTCGCTTCTTGTGTGCTTCGAGCGGATCCTGACTTGGATGGCGCTTTGCGCTCTTTCTTTGACAGACGCACACCACCGAACTCCCCAACGTGTTCGGCGGCGGAGACATGACCGACTTCCTCGTCCGCTTCGTCAACACGCTCGACCCGAACGACCCGAACGCCAAACACGGCGCCGTGCAGTGGCCCGCGTACACCGCCGAGGCACCACAGCTGCTAGCGTTCCAGGAGGGCGCGACGCCACTCGCTGTGATTGAGGACACGTTCAGGAAGGAAGCGATGGACTTTGTATTGCAGCTCAGCCTCGCTCATCCCCTCTGAATCGTCCTAGTAGCCGATGTATGCCCGCGCGTCCACAAAAGTAATCCGAGAATCGCACCATCGTCTTCAGAATCTTAGTGGAATTGCGGCGATACGACGCGCGTTCGGTTCAGCACACGGTTCACCCGGGCGTCAACCATCGCCCGAGACAGGTGCGTTCCCCGCCTTCGGCTTGATGCACGCCTGCGTGCGTCCCGCAGGCTGAGTTCAGTCATGGACTCCCCGCTTCAGTTAGCTCCCGATATTGGATTTGCTATTGATATCACTGAGCGTCCTCGTATGACGCTAGACTGCAGGCGTATTTAGGTCGCGAGGGGTGGCTGGCGCTCGTCCCGATCCCTAGCCCCCGCCGCCTCTTCGTCCACCGCCATCGCGCACCTTCACGCTCCTTGCAGACTTTACCTCAAACCCGCCATGCCAAACTCGGAGCCCGTAATCGAGGCAAAGGTCGCTCTGCCCTGGGTGTCGCTGGAAGGCTCGGAGAAGTTCTACAACCTCAACGAGCAGGAACTCGAGTTCTTCAAGTCTGCGACAGGTATCAGTGATGAAGCAGCGCTCAAGGCTCACATGATCGCGGTCCAGCAGGAGGCATATGCGGTGCGTGCTGTCTGAAGTTGTGGATGGACCGAGATCGTGCTCATGAGCGTCTTGTAGATCCATGCGTTCCCGTGTATTCGCATGTTCTCGTTCACGAAGTGCGCTATGCTATAGCTATCACGAAAGGATCCGGAGTCTCATACGCGTTATCCCATAGACTCAAACTCGCACGACTTCCCGGTTATGACAAGTTGCTTGAACTTGGACGGACACGGAAGAACCCAATCTTCCTAGACATCGGGTGTTGCTGTAAGTGATGCGCCGCCTGATCGCCAAATGTAATCTCATGCGCGGGGGCGTAGTTGGAAACGATGTCAGGAAACTTATCGCGGATGGCTACCCGATGGAGAGCTGCATGGCGACCGACCTCCATCCGGGTACGTCGTACTTGCGCTTTGCGCTCACCTTGCTAATCTTCTTTTTACTCCACCAATAGAGTTCCTAGAGCTTGGGCATAAGCTCTTCAACACGACACCCGAAACTTATCCCGTACCCTTCCTCGCAGGCGACGCGCTCGACCCCGCCTTCCTCACCATCACCCATCCTTTCTACACCATGCCCTACACCCCCGCGCCCGCGCTCCGCTCACTCACGTCACTCACGCCCCTCCAAGGGCATGTCGCCGCCGTCTCCGTCTGCTCCGTCTTCCACGTCTTCGACGAGGCGGGTCAGCTCGCCTTCGCGCGCGCGATCGCGGGCCTCCTCTCGCCCGCACCTGGATCGATGGTGATCGGCGTACACTCAGGCCGGCCCGAGAAGGGCACGTTCGTCACTCGCGCGGGCGGGCGCGACGTCTCTACGTTCTACCAGCTCGAGCGCTGTGGAATGGGGAGATCTTCGTGAAGGGCACGGTCAAGGTCGAGACGAAGCTGGTCGAGACGGGCGGGTGGGACTTTCAGGATCGCGACTCGGACCGGTACTGGTTCCTGATGTGGTCCGTGACGCGCTTGTAGGAGGCGTGGGGCTGGAGGATGTCTGATGTAAGGGACGGGCGTGTTCTTCAACAGTGGCGCGTCCGTTCTGGCTGATGTCTAGTATTGTTCTGCTCAATCAATTGCGTTGACAGGAACGTGGTACAATCACCTGGTATCATGCAGACATGTGCGCAGACTTACGATGGGTTTTCCTCGTACTCTTCCCAGCAACCAGAGAGAATTCGACGAAGCGACTTGTACGTGTCTCGGCGCCGGAGAGCGCCCAACGTGATTACGCTTGGCACGCGCGGCGCAACAGCGCTCCGAAGGCTTCTCTGTTGCTCGAAACTTGTAATGTTCTTACTCGGGCCGGGGCGTTCGATCCCGCTTCAAGCGGTAATGGTTTTACGACACACCCTACAAGTCCACGAATAGAAGCCTCTTAATGTTGCGTTGCTATTCTCAACCTTATGCCATTCCAAAAGGCTCATCTAGGCTTTCACAGCTCCTACAGCACCGCGGTGCCCTTGAATGCTAGGCGACATCTGCAGGCGTTCTCGGCATGTAGCTGCACGGGCCGCAGTGGCATAACGCTATTTGCGAGAATTCATGTTACGCCTCCTCGGCATGCCATGGGATATCTGCCGTCTTCGCCCGCCAAGCAACGTCTTCTAACCATCATACCACTGGATGTGCGATATGTACATGTCTGTCTCCGCTGAGTGCGCGTAACGGTCGGACTTCTTTCACAGGACGTCTCCGGTACATAAGTCACCAGCAATTGGCAGTCAAAAACCAACACCCTCCTCGCCTCCTTCTCTTCAACCCCAAGTACCAGTCTGATACCACTCGCCATGGCTGCTGTCACTCTTGTCCAGCATGGGGAAGCCCAGACGCCTACGGCCTTCCGGTCTATGAGCACCCTAGCTAATACGGAAGCATGTTATCGCATGGATGGGGAGCCTCTCGCCTTCTTCAAGGCCGTAACCGGCATCGATGACGAGGCAGCTCTTAAAGCTCATATTATTTCCATCCAGCACGAAGGGTTCCAGGTGAGTCCTATGCCACAGGCCCGTTGCGCTCCTCGGCCATATGTGTATTAAGCCAGTATCCGTGTAGCTCCAACCGTACCCGTGCATTGCCACTTTTGCTTTTACCCAGTGAGGATCACTCTTTGCCTACACGTACTATTACTCTCTAACCGAGGAACTGCGACGTTTTAGCTTGAAGTTGTCTCGTCTTCCAGCTTATGGACAGCTTCTCGAGCTTGGCAAAAGCCGCGAGGGAGCCGTGTACCTCGACGTCGGGTGCTGCTGTAAGTGACTGTCCCGCGATGATTTGTGCACAATGCTCATAGACTGGCGATTGCAGTTGGAAATGACGTCCGCAAGGCTGCGGTTGATGGTTTCCCGGTGGAAAACATAATCGCAACCGACATTGTCCCAGGCAAGTACCTCAGCTCTGACGTTAAGTATCATCCCCACCAAAGCTCAAGCTCGCCGCGCGCATAGAGTTATGGACGCTCGGCCATAAGCTCTTCAAGTCGACGCCCGAGTCCTTCCCTGTCCCCTTCATCGCAGGCGACGCCTTCGACCCCGCCTTCCTCGAGATCACCGCCCCAGCGTCCGGCACCCCTGCCCCACCGTTGACCCTGGACGAACGCCGCGCGCTGACGTCGCTCAATCCGCTCCGCGGGCGCGTCGATGCGATCAGCATCTGTCATGTCTTCCACCTCTTCTCCACCGAGGCCATCCAGAACCAGCTCGCCCGCGCCATCGCTAGCCTTCTCTCTCCCATTCCTGGGTCGCTCATCGTCGGGGTGCAAGCCGCGCGCCCGGAGAGCGGTGCGGTCGTCGAGCGCGGCGCGGCTGGGCGCGAGATCCCGATGTTCTACCACTCGCCTGAGAGTTGGACCGCGCTGTGGGATGGGGAGATCTTCGAGAAGGGTCAGGTTAAGGTCGAGGCCAGGCTCGTGCCGATGTCGGATGATCCCTCTGGTCAGTTGAAGACGGCCGGTCACTGGTTCATGGAGTGGTCTGTGACGAGGCTGTGAGGATCGCGCGCGGATGCGTCTGTTCGTGAGCCCCAGAACGTGGAGAAACTCGGGCTCGGAGACTTTTTCCTCATGTTGCTTCTGGTCGCGCAAGGATCTCGCATGGTGTTCTTAGAATCATGATTTCTGCGATGCGGCTCAACTGTCGAGGCCAATACTAAACATTGTTGTCCCCTATCCTGGTAGTAGACAGTGACGGAAACGGCATCGCTTCTCAAACAAATGTATAAGTTGCGATAGATTGGAATATAATGACATTTTGTTCGGCGTTGGCGGGCGCAATTGGGCCCACATCTTGTGAGGGGTGCTGGAAGTACAACTATCCCTACGCGCGGTGCTGTGGAACGGGGAGCACTTGGCGAAGAGCATGATCAAGGTGGGGAATGCTTGGCACAGGGTACCGTCTCCCCAGCGCGCTTACATTACCTTTTCCGTTTCATTTGCCTTAGTCATCCTCGCTTATTAAGTACCCAGGCTCAGACTGGTTCTTCGCCTTCTTTCTGATCGTCTCTTGATTCAGTCTCCCGTCTGCCTAGTATCGTCTCCGGGAAACCCCGCGCTTCATTCGCTCCTTCTCACTTTGCTTTTGGGCTGTATATAAGGCCTACTCATTCTGGGGGCGAATCCCCTAGTGTTCTCACAATTGATAGACTACCGAGTCCTTGTCACTGTCTGGGCTGCTCGCTACGAACTTCTTCAAGTTCCCTCTCCGCGCCACGGCACCAGTTCGCTCGCAAATTACGACTGAGATTATTGGTATGTGGGATGGGCATGTTCACTTTGGCTTAATGTCCGGCGTCAGCTGGCTCACTCAGTTACACTAACAGGAATGGATTCTCGACCTTCTGGCACCACACTGGCACAGACATGTGCATGAACTTACGATAAGCCTACATCGTCCTCTTCCCAGCATACAGGAAATGATTCAGCAGACTGGGGCGTCTCTTGGCACCGTTGAATGTCTAACGTTATTGCGCTTTGTATGCGCGGCGAACGAGCGCTCCGAGCGCTCCTCCGGGTCTCTTGCAATGTTCTTACTCGGGCCGGAACATTCCAGTATGCCTCTTCAAGCGGCAATGATAACGACACGCCCTCTGATAATGGAAACCTGTAAACCTTGTGTTTCTCTTCTCGTCTTTGTGTCATTCCGCGTCCATTGAGCTTTCACCACATTTTAGGACGTCGCAGCGCCCTTGAATGCTATGGCACATCCGTAGGAATCTACATGCTGCACCAGAGAGGGTGACGGCGTAACATTATTCGCGACAATCCCTGCTGTGCCCTCTCGGCACCCCACGAGGCACTCGCCGCCTTCGCTCTCAATGCAACACCTTCCAATCTAATCATATGATTGTATGTGTGATACGTGCATCTATATATGCCTCCGAGTTTGCGTAATGATTAACTACTTCCACAGGACAGCACCTGGTACATAAGTCCCAGAAGTCTGCCCTCGAGGCCTAAAGTCCGCTTCATCGTCTCTTTTACACCCTCGACTCCTTTTCCATCATCATACACCATGGCTGAAAGTGCTGTCGCTCAACCCGGAGAGGCTCCAAAGCCGACGGCCTTCCGGTCTGCAAGCACTCTGGCTAACACCGAAGTATTCTACAGCATGGACGCAGAGCGGCTTGCGTTCTTCAAGGCCGCGACCGGAATCGACGACGATGCGACTCTCAAAGCCCATATTATTGCCATTCAGCACGAAGCGTACCAGGTAAGTTTCAGGCTATGAGAGGTGGGGTTCTTCAACGGGGCACTTATCTGTGCAGTTTCACCCGTATCCGTGCATTGCCAGTTTCGCTTTCACCCAGTAAGAACATCTCTTCGCACAAGCATGATCCTGGGCTCTTTACAGCTGTTTGTGATATTCTAGCCTCAAGTTGTCTCGCCTCCCAGCGTATGGCAAGCTTCTCGAACTTGGCAAGAGCCGCGAGGGAGTCGTGTACCTTGACGTCGGATGCTGCTGTAAGTACCCGTACTTTGATGAGTGGTAACCTGTGCTCACATCATTGTGTTTGTAGTCGGAAACGACGTCCGCAAAGCCGTTGTTGATGGCTTCCCGGTGGACAACATCATCGCGACGGACATTGTCCCAGGCAAGCGCCTTTGCTTCCATGACGTCATCCTACTATAGCTCACCGCGCCCGCAGAGTTCTGGACGCTCGGCCACAAGCTCTTCAAATCCACCCCCGAGTCCTTCCCCGTCCCCTTCATCCCGGGAGACGCCTTCGACCCCGCCTTCCTCGAGACCACTGCCCCGACGTCCGGCGCGCCCGTCCCCGCGCTCACAGCGGCGGAGCGTCGCGCGCTGACAACGCTCAACCCGCTCCGTGGGCGCGTCGACGCGATCAGCGTCTGCAACGTCTTTCACCTCTTCCCTACCGAGGCCATCCAGAACCAGCTCGCGCGCGCCGTCGCGAGCCTGCTCTCCCCCGCCCCAGGCTCGCTCATCGTGGGCGTGCACGCCGCGCGTCCTTCTGCGGGCGCGGTCGTTGAGCGCGGCGCTGGCGGGCGCGAGGTGCCGATGTTCTACCATTCACCCGAAAGCTGGGCTGCGTTGTGGGATGGGGAGATCTTCGAGAAGGGGCAGGTCAAGGTCGACGCACGGCTCGTGCCGATGTCGGATGACCCGTCGGGCCAGATGAAGACGGCTGGACACTGGTTCATGGAATGGTCGGTGACGAGGCTGTGAGGATCGCGCTTGTGTCCGCTGATGAGGCCCGGAGAGTGGAGAAACTCAGGCTCAGAGACTTTTTGTCCATGCCGCTTCTGGTCGCGACTCGTTAAATGATCTCGCATGGCGTTCTTGGAATCACTAATTCTGTAAGCGCGGCGACCCAATTGTCGAAGCTAACACTGTACATTGTTGTTCCTTGCCTTGGTAGAGGGTAATTATAATGGGAACGACATTGCCTCTCTAAACGCCTCGCGACGGAACCTAATACTCGGTCCTTTTGTTCAGCATGAACGGGAGTGGTGAGAAGGAGTAGGATTCCTAATGCCTTATTGTCAGTGCCAACTCAAAACCTTGTGCAAGGCGCTGGGAGTACAACTATCCACACGCGCGGTACTATCGTTCAGTGCTACATAATGAGTTTGCTCGCATGTCAATGTCGCGTCCAACCCTTCCACACACACCCTCTTAAACCTCTTCTCTTTCACTGCCCTGGTGGCACACGCACGACTCCGTGAGTGCCCGCGACTCGTCCCCTGGCCAATCAGCGCCGGCTCAAACGCACCAGATCCCTGCGTAGTCTACATCAGGCATGACTCTGGAAGTCACGCACGTCTCCAGCGCGCTGCGCGCCGACACGCTCGAGTTCACCATCGACGTCGCGCACGTCCGCAAGTCCGTGCTGGGCGCGGACGCGCTGGCCTTCGCGAACTTCAGCGAGCTCCTGGACCTCAAGCGCACGTGCGCGTTCCCCTACGACGCCCAGCCCCACCTATGGACGTATGCCAACCACTACGCGCGTGGCATCATCAGCAACGGAGGATCCTTGCAAGCCCTTTTCCAAACGGCGGCCGACTCGGCGTGCGCTATCCAAGGGAACGAGACGATGCTCGAAGCCGCGTTCAGGTGCGCGCACGCGTTCTTCTCTCCTTACGCCACGTTCGCACCTTATGAACCCTCTCCCGTGTGCAGACTATGGGCAGGCTGCGCCGCGCCGCGCACCTCGGTACCCCTTCTCTCCACCCTCATGTACCTCGACGCCGTCCTCTACTCTCCCGCCCCGCTCCCCGCGCACCTCCGCGGCATCGCCGCCTCCGGCGCGGCCCTCCTCTTCCTCGACCACTACCCCGACCTCGCGCGCGAAGGCGAGCTCGCCCAACTCCCTCAATTATGGGAGCACACTCCAGATCTAGTCCCACTCATGCAGTACGTGTGGACGACCGCGCCCGAGAACGCGCTGTTCGCAGCGGCGCACTACGCGGACCTGAGCGTGCAATACGGGCTCGTGAGCGCCGCTGTGCTCCAAGTCGCTGACGCGCTCGCGCCCCGGCTTGACGCGCTGGATGGCGCCGAGCGGTTCTCCGCGCTGTTGGGGGCTAGGCGCGCGGCGGAGGCGAGGGAGCGGAGGAGGGAGGAGAGGCGCGCGGTGAAGGTCGCGCGCGAGCCGGGGGCGTATGTGTGCGCGGCAAGGGGGTGTGGAGTCGAGGGGAAGGGGAGGGCGGCACTTAGGGCGTGTGGGGGTCCGTGTAGGCACGGAGCTGGGACGAGGGCGAGGTATTGTAGCGAGGCGTGCCAGAGGCTGGTGAGTGAGCTTCGATAGTGCTGGGCTGGGGCGTTGTTCTTGAGCGCGGCGGCGTGCTGATCTTCTATGTTGCCGCTGTGCGTAGGATTGGAAGCGGCACCGCATGGTGTGCAAGGCCAAAGGGCGCCCACCTGGCGCGATGGGATGCGAGCGGGATGGCGACGAAACGATGCTCCTCGGCGGACATTGTGCTAGGCCGTCTGAGCGGAAACGGTTTCTCCGGCGTGGAGGACCAGGCTACTTCGTGGAGGTCCCCTTCCCGGCGCCGCAGGAGATGTTCGGGGTGAAACGTGTCGTATTGTCTTCGGACACACTGCTGCCCATGGAGCTCCGGAAGCTCAGGAACGCGATCCTGCGGGAGGTGGGGAAGATGTTACAGACGGAATTTATGGAGGGGGTCAACGCGGAGGGCGCGAGCGCAATCTTGGCCGAGTCGTTGGCTCGTACGGTGTATGGCCCGACATAGCAGTCGTTCATGATACTTGTAGCTATAATTGGTTTGTACCAGTAATGCAATCAGACACAGCGTGGCATGGGTGAATGCCCTACGAGAACAATGCTTAGCCTCAGCTCAGCACCACCTGGAGCGTAAGGTGACCTCGAACTTACAGTTTAGAGGACCTTGAATACCGGCGTTAGGTTCTACTACAACAGCGCATGTCATCGACTGTCGCTATGTTGCGAGGCGCAACTTGCCCGACATGAGGTGCTGCAGGCGTTCCCAAAGCGTCTCCGCGGACCTGGAGGACAGGGATGTGCCCACAGAAGTTGAGAAGCCCCCGACGGAAACGGGGCGGAGGGACCCGCTTGCACTCCCGGAACCGTGCCCAACACGGAACGTAAGGACGGAACGGAGGAAACAGGCGTATCCAGTTGCCAACAGAAGACTTGTGTTGGAGAAAGCGCGGTGAAATAGATGGCTGCACGGTATGAGAGAGACTCTGTAGACGCTGTTAGAATACATTACGGTCAGCCGACACTACACTGTGAACATCTGGCTCACTGAGGCCGCTTCCCAACGTTCAACAGAAGGATCGTCTTGTGGCACAACTTGGTAACTGTCACTGCCGATTACTGCACTCCTTCCTGTTCTATATCATAGAAGATGAAGAGACGCCCTTAAGTACGACTTGCGCAGCTACATGCGAAGCAAAATGCTTACAGCATATGCTAGGAATGAATGACGAGTCCCTACGGAGGCATTTGGGCGACATTTGGGGGATTTGTATTTCATTGGTATGAAATGCAAGACGACATTCGCTCGCAACCTAGACCTTTATTAGAGTCAGCCTCTTGTCGTTGTGGTTTCCGTCAAAGACCAGCGAAGCGAACTCACTGCGTAGCAGCGTAAGGGTCCCTAGGGGGACAAGGCTCCGCCTCCCCTTCCGACACGAGCAGTCGGCTTCAAACGGCTTGGCCTCGACGAGACAAAACGCGCCGGACATCGCGTGTGCACGTCAAGAACGGCATACGAAGCAATATTTGCGGACCATGCTAGTCCTGTGCTGCGAACGACAAGTTGAGGATTACGCGAATCGAGAAGCGAGGCGACGTGCGGAGGGGGCGAATTCGGATGTGGAACAGAGTTCAATCAATGAGGCTTGCGTCCTATCCTGTTCTAAGGCAAACATAGCACCCAGGAGAAGTGGAGGCGAGATAGAGAAGGATCCGTTTCGAACGAGGAACGTCGGTGAGCATGGTCACGAGGAGTAGACGCCCGCTGATGCCGGCGGCAGACGGGTCGAGGCCTCGGAGAGAGCCGGTGCCTGCCATCAGCGCCTGCGAGCGCCCCGCACGAGCAACGGCGGAGACGACGCCGTCTGTCCACAAACCTTGTCGTCTCCGCCTCCCTGGAAAGTCGGGCGGGTGCGAGGCCGACCGCACGTGAAGGCAGATCTCATCGTCTTTCTTGACGCCTCGACGCTCTGCTTTCACTCACCATTCAGGGAGAATACCCAAGGCGCGACTTCAGCAGTCCCAGAGTTCCCCGCACACCCCCAACCCGCTCGCATCAGCTCAATGTTAACCTCTACCGAGGTGGTTATTGGTCCGACCTGCGTTCAATCTGACCTTGAACAAACACGCGACCTGCGGACGGTAAGCGCACATGCAGTAAATCAACAACCCCAATCACATTCGCTAATCATCCCTCTTTGACATCCCGTCGTCGTCCCCCAGCGTGTCCCTCCCAGATCATCAGATTCGACTTCAGGTTCTTCCAGACCTGATTCCTTCCAGAGCACTCCCCGTAACTCACTCGGGCACCTATCGAGCCTACTTACATCCTTGGGTCCTCAAGCACAATACCACTTGAACGCTCGTCAACCGGATGGGTCTCTTAATGGCTCCACAGGAACAGAAAGCTAGATTCAACCCAGGGCCCGACTTAAGCACAAGACAGTATATTAACAGCAATGCTCACGGACTTCCGTCACCGTCAGTGTTCCTTGAAAATAGCGTTTGATCATGACAGAAGCAAAGCCTTGTCGCCATACGCGACGTCTGCGCTCGTCCGCATATGGACACAATACGCAACCGCCCATCCCACCCCACACGCGCCGCGCAAAAGCCCACGAACCCTCGCGCCCCTCCACCCGCTTCTCTACCTGTGCCATTCCCCCGCGCCTCTACCCGCGCTCGCCCGCCCGCCTGGCGATATTGAGAAGATCTCGTGCGGCCCTGCTCGGATCGAGAAGCGGCGGAGGCGTGCACACGCTCCCGTCCCCCAAATCGCCGCCAGGGTCTCCTCCGTGGCATCTGCGCATAGATGGGTGCTTGCGCTCCCGTAACCGTTGGCCGACTCTTGGGCCGCGCCGCTCGTGGCGATACTTATAACCCTACGCCGGACGCGCATACCTTCCCTCCAACCTTCTCTCTTCCTCCCGCCCCGTCCATTACCCTTGAAGTTCCCCAGGCATGGACAGAGAAGGTCTCTCCGTGGAGAAAGCCAACGTGCGTATACGCCTGCTTCTCCGCTTCTCCGCTTCGTCTCGCTCGTACCTTTATCGCTGACTTCCTCTTCCTCGACAGTTGTTGGCGTTGATCGTCGAGACACTCGTCTTCGGCGCATTGACTCCCCTCTACGCGATCGCGGTATGGATCCTCATGTACAGGGAGAGGGGCCGGAGCCGCTCCTTCCTCAACAAGGCGCTCTTCGCCACATCCACATTCATGTGGGTGCTGTCACTAGTGGTGCGTCTTCCTATCCCCATCCGGCGCACGGCTCCGTCCTAACGACACTGCGTCATAAGCACTTTGCATTAGACGCGTATCGCTCGGTGTTAGCGTTCATCGACAATGAGAACGTGCCCATGGGCGCGCTCCTACTGTATTCGCAGCTCAACCACCCGACGCACATCGCGCGGACGGCCATCTTTATCACTATGACACTTATTGGTGATAGCTTCGTCGTACGTCCTCTCTAGCCATTTCAGTATTCCAGTCCTGATGCTATTCGATTTCCCTCTCTAGACGTATCGGCTCTGGGTCGTCTGGGGTCGCGTGTGGTGGATTATCGTCGTCCCCGTTCTACTGATTATCGGGACCGGAGGTACGTGAAGCTCCATAACAACGGCTGCGCTCTCGCTGACTCGGCTTCCTTGGCGAATTTCTAGTCGGCGGCTATGTCACCTGCTACGAGTTCACGCTCGTCACGGATGCAGCCTCTCTCCTCTCGAGCGACCTGCAGCCGTGGACACTCTCGTTCTTCTGCATGTCACTCTCGACGAACGTCCTGTGCACCAGTGAGTCTCCTTTTAGCACAGCTATTTCTTCCAGAGACCCTGTTTGCTGTCTTGTATTCACCGGGGCAGCACGTGAGGACGAGGGCCCGCAGAGACGCCTCGGGCGGGCTGATCTCCGCCCCCGCTCTCTCGCCCTCCTTCCCCGTGTCCCTGAGGACCCTTGGCTCCCGCGTTTGCGCCGCGGCCTTAGAGGAGCAGGTGTTCCGTGCGCTGTCAGTGTCACCCGGCCAATTCATCGCGATGCTTATCACAATTTCCCGGTTTAACTCTCGCGCGCCATGTTCGACGCCCGTCGTCCATCTTCTGTCGCATGGGCCGTTGCCGTCACCGATCTCGTCCATTGATCCCTTCGCATGGATTCTATCCCCGGCGCATCTCCAGTCGTTTCTCCATCCACCTTCTGCACCCCCCCCTATCCGAACGCGCGCTAACTGCTGCTTCCTCCCCTCCCCTCACAGTCCTCATCGCATTCAGAATCTGGCTCTCCGCACGACGCGTGCGCAGCTACCGCGTCGGCGCCGCCTCGTCCGCGACCTCGCAATGGGACGTGATCGAGACGCTCGTGCAGTCCGCCGCGATCTACTCCGCCGCGCTCGTCACGCTCCTCACCGTCTACCTCGCGGGCTCGAACGCGCAGTTCGTCGTTCTGGACCTTCTTCAGCCGCTCATCGTGCGTCCCCCTCTTCCCTTGGTTGGATCTTGTCGTTTCTGCGTGCTGACTATTCTTGTTTATCTGTTACTCGCGGTCGGGCAGGGCGTGACTTTCACACTGATCATCATCCGCGTCGGCCTCGGGTACACCGTCACAAGCGCCACGGGCGGCGGCAAGTCGCTCTCCACGACCGACAACCAACGCACCGGTGGCGCCAGCGGCGGCGGTATGGGCAGCATGGGCTACATGGGCAACGGCGGCAGCGCTGGGGGCCAGGAGTACCAGATGCGTCCGGTGGCGATCAGCGTGCAGGTGCAGCGCGAGCAGGATGGGCTGAGCCTTGAGGACTCGGAGTTGGACCAGAAGAGGCCGGTGGACTCGGACCTCGAGGCGGGCGTAGGGAAGGGCGTCGTGCACTAGACAGTCCGGGTGGGGCGTCCGGAACAAAAGATGCATCTTGCCCGTCGTCTGTGCGGAGTCTCTGGATGGCTGGTAGAGACGTCCGCCGGACGTGTACATTATTCCGTCTCGGTATCGTTATCTCTCACCTGCCGCTTAAGTACACTCGACGATGTACGTACATACATACGCACCTTCACGCCTGCACACGCCTGGCCGTGTCGCGCTTACGCTCTCTCCTACGACCTTGGCCGTAGTCTGGAGTTCTCACTGGGTACATACACACACTGTCGTTACTTGTTCGCTGCTAATCGGGATTCGCGCTATCAGTCATGTATACTTCATGGGTTGGTGTTACGCAAAATATGGGGAATCAGAGCTCCGCATGTACGAGTACTTACGTCGGACAATCTTAAGGGTACATCTGTGTTACCTCCAAGGAAGAGTGTATGGGAGATATGATGAACGAGTATTCCTCACTCGTGGCATACCCGTACGCATGCATGCCCGCGACTCCCGTACATCCCAAGTTTCCATCATCCGCCCATTTCGCTTCACAAGCAGCGGGACGTCTGACCAATGGTGACATATCCATGACATATCGTTTCGGCGTTCTGTACGAACCCCGTAACCTCGAGTAGCGGGCTCTCGCACGGGGCGAGACGCCGCGCTGCGCACTTCTGACGTCCGCCTATAGCTGGCACTAGCCACAAAGCCATAGACAATCGATAGACTCCCGGACATGTCCAACGTCTGTCTGACGTTGATGGTGCCTGCCAAAGACACTAGGTCACCGAACACAGCACCATCGATGTTCTATGTATGTAGTTCGGGCGGCGATGACGGGAGTCGGGCGTGCACTTTTGATTTTGGAGTTTGGTAACCGAGCGTGAGTGCCATAATGCTGACAGCCTGAGATGCGCCGGTGTCATTCTTTTGGATGCACGGGTGTCAGCTGTGCGCACTTGATCCTTTTCGACTTGTTGGCACCCGCCGGGTGCAGGGCGTTGACGGCAGCGCCGCCCATGTTATACCGCGTGCAGTATGATCACCGGACCTGTGCACACCAGCAACGAGCTTGATTGCTTTTTGGAATATTCATGTACTCGGCTCGCCCGAGTCGTAATGTCACTGTCATGAGGTGATTGTGGGTGTGCAAAAATCTCGAAATGACCACACGAATACCAGTAGCTATAGTCAACTCCGGAAGCATATATGTCGTGATATGATCTCCAGAGGTTCTCATGTGCACCGGAGATTTCCAGGAAATTGTAACCAAGAGCGAATACCACCACTAAGAGACTGTTAGCCAAGCTTCAACAGGAGTATGGATGAGAAAACTCATGACATCGTTGGACGAGAGAAAGTGACCGAGCTAAGAGTCGATGTCGATGACGTCACCGCCAGGCCCGCAGAACTGTCTCGGACCCGCTCCCGCGAGCCATTCCTATTCGGTTCCATGTACGATGATGTCCATCGCAAGTCAACTCGTCCAGAGACGATCTGTACAACAAGTGACGTCGGGCATCAAACACATCAAGGAGGACTATAAGAGAAAAGACATTGTCAGCGGCGCCCAGCGTTCAGCGAAAAAAGCAAACGAAACGCGCCGCTGGTAAACTGACCAAATCCGGAATGCCAACGATTCATTCCGAGAGTTCTGTCCGCCCAGAGAGCGCCAACGATCTCCGTGTTTCCCGCAGGGGCGATTCAGGGCTTAGCCAGGGTACCCCGCGGGGCTCCAGTCATACTTCCACTGCCCCTCGCCCAGGTCTTCGCGTCAAACCATAGATTCTGATCCTAGTGGATGACTTTCCGTAAGGAATCTACGGGTCTACGGACGGATCGAGATGCTGATGGGAGGGTTCGGAGGGGATGCCGGGGGCGGATACAGACTCCGACGAATCTCAGCTCGCTTAGAGCGTCCGTAGATGCCAAAATCTAGAGAGGGGGGTCGACCCCCCTTTCTAAACTCGCAGACGACCGCAGAGGCCTCGCTTAGCCTCGCTTAGAGCTCGCCGCGACTGGAAAGGCAACCCCCATCACGACAAACTCCGCCACCATCATATCAACCTCCAAATTGGGGGCTCACATAATCTCTCAATGTCACGTGCAGGTTGCCGGAGAATCCGGCACCTCATCAGACGCCCAAGATCCATGGCCCTCGCTTACCCTCGCTTAGGCGGGTTTCAGACTCCGTCTGCGTCCGTAGACCCGTAGATTCTTACGGAAAGTCATCCAATACGCATGGAGTGCGGCCGCTGCGTAGCATAACGACGCAGCCTGCCTGATTGAGTTATATGAACGCGTGAACGCTCGGAGTCTCCCAAGCCCCATGGGCGAGGAGCCGAGCTCGGGGGCGGGGGTAGAACGACCGTAGAAAAGGCAGCATTTCAAAACCTTGTTGTGTCGGCGGCTGTGAGCGGGTCGTTGGGTTCCTTCGCCGCACTATCCAAGCACGGGGAGGCTAGAAGAACCGGGCTTTGCGCAACTTGCTTTCCGGTAGCTGGAGCATGTGCCTATCATCCACTTGGCCCAGGCTCCATGGAAGAGCACTGTGGGTGTCTGAGTGTGGATGGTAGCGTGGTCCGCGGATTTGCGAGGCATGGAAGGTTGGCGCTGGGACAGATGCATACGCATCGACACGAATGTATGGCGAGGAACACGGGATGGAGGAAGAGGGACTGGATGGAAGCGCGATGGTTGCGACGTCCGGACTTCTGGAAGACATGTTGGGGTCTTTGCCCCCGATGTAACGGGCTGCGGATGGCGGGGAGAGGCTTCGGACGGCTGTTAAGCGGAGGGCCCCAGGGGGCGGAGGCTAGGAACTCGGGGAACGCAGTCTGCACGAGGCTGGTTCGTGAAGACGAGTCGCGTAAAACGGGGTCTCTTAAAGCAGTAGTAATCTACGATCAGAAACACACAAAAATCCAGAGCAGATAGTATAACTTAGACTCGAAAAGCCAGATCCGAACCCTCTACACCCGTCTCTCCCTCACAGCCCCAGCCAGAGTCGCAGCCGTCCCGACCTAAAACGGAGGGGCGCTCACGACCGGTCGACGACCCACTCGCGCACGGCCTGGCAGCCGCCGATTTCGGGGTGGAGAAGGACGGCGGCGAGCCAGTGCTGGAGGAGCCGCCGGCGCCGGTCGAGGAAGGCCGGGCGGAGCTTCGCGAGCGGCGTCTTGGGCGGGAGCGCGGGGATGAAGTGTTGTTGGCTCGTCTGCGTGGGG
The DNA here is from genome assembly GCA_002150815.3 of Grammothele lineata. Lineage (NCBI taxonomy): Eukaryota > Fungi > Basidiomycota > Agaricomycetes > Polyporales > Polyporaceae > Grammothele > Grammothele lineata. Next base: position 199,622 of record NDFF03000387.1, on the reverse strand, counting down.
AGCGCGTGCGTGAGATGGGGCCGAGAGGACGCGGGGCGAAGGAACGGGGGCAATCAAGGGACAGAAAGTGGAGAAGAAAGGAGGGGAAGGACGTACGGGGAGATTAGCTCGGAGCCGTGCGGCGAGCTGGGCGAAGGCGCTGTACCGCTTTAACGCGTGGATGACGGTGCCCTGCCAGACGAAATGCACCTCAGCACAGAGCCCTCCTAGTATTGTACACGTGAAAGGACATACCTCCTTCGTCTTGATCACGCAGTCGTACACTGTTCACGACACCATCAACACCAAGGGTAGCATGACACACAATGCCGGGACGGGGTCGCAGAAACGACTAAAGACGATGCGGGGACGTTCGAGGATAGAGGGATAGGACACTCACCGACATACGCCCCACCACGACGGTCCCCGACGCTCGACCAGCCCGCTATCTCGACATTCCGCGCAAACGCAGCGCTCTCGCCCTGGTTATCCCCAAGCCAGATCTCACGCGAGAATATCGACTGCGCCTCGGCTTCGAATTCCTGCGGGTATGGCGACGAAGGCTGTCCGTACGGCGAAGGAGCCGCGTCTTGGTCGATCGTATTCGCGCTCTGTTCACGGACGAAGGCGTATGGCGGAAGCAGGAAGTGGGGTAGGAAGTGCGGGGTAAGAAGGCAATTGCGGTCGGGCGAGTGTTTGTCAGAAGTACGAAGATTAGATAGAAGAGCCTGCGGTCAGACAAAGTCGTGCAGGATCAGGGACTCTCGGCACGCACGTCAACGATGTCGTCGTAGAAGCGCGCCTCCTCCTCGACGTCGATGCCGTCCGGGATGAGCACCAACAGGCATTTGGGGTTTGTGCCGGCGTGCGACTTGAGCTCAGAGGACGTGGAGGAGGACGAGGATTCCGCGAGGTGGGAGGAGGTGGAGCTCGCCATCGCGGCGGTGGGGCGCGGATCCGGATGTTGATGAACAGTGAAAGCTCCGGGGAGACGGGGACGAGAACTCCTACGACGACGGCAAGAAAAGCATGGGCGACGAACACGAGCAAGAGTAAGCCAGCGGGAGCGTTGAGGCCGCTGACGGCGTCGAGCGCGAGATGGACTGCCCCACAACGGTGACGCGTGGGAAGTCGGCGCGAAAGCCGGCTCCCCGACCGTCCCCATTCGGATTCTGAACTTAAGTTTGTCTTGTTCTTGCCATCATCTACCAACCCCATAATCCAAGTATGTTCTCTCGAGTGTCGTTGATTGATGGGGCACATACGACATGACCTCCTACGTGTTCAAAGTACGTCACGCTGATGGTCCTATTAAGAACTTTCTGAACTCACATGCGTTTTCTAGTGCATAGATCACGCCTAAAGTTGGCCCAGCGTCGTCTCTACATGCTAGGGCATTATACAACCTCCGTCCTGGCCGTATCTTTCCCAAGTGCTATTAAAGTTCGAAGACGGCTTCAGATCACCATGTCCGTTTGCGTCGCCCCGGCCTACATGCTGCAAGGGCTTCGATAAGCCACCGTGGACACCATCGAGCAAATTCGAACACGCCTCTAACAGTGGTTTATTCACCGCACAGGATTCCTGTGACCACCAAGCCCCAAGATTCCGCGCTCGGCCTGTAAGATCCATCCTGCGGGGTACGCTACCCGAGCTTGTTTCGCACACTCTCGTTAATGCCGCTACAGAAGCACGCTTGAATTTGACAGTGCGCCGGCACGGCACACTCATAGAGCACCTCATGACATGTCGCACCAGAGCGATCTCAATATTGTGAGTGTCGAAGTTCTGCCCAATGTTTCATCCTCCGCAGCCTCCTCTGACCTGCATGTCTTCCTCCAATTTGACGCCGCGGACTCATTAGCAGCATAGGAGAATATGACGACATCCTGCCTGCCGTTCTCTCGCGCCCATAGTTATAGTCGACCCGTAGCAGCCTCGCAAAGCGCGCGAGGCCGCGTCCCTCGGACATGCGCAGCGTGCAGCGGGGCCAGCTCACTACCTCGGGTGCAACCACACCTCCGACAAACCGGAGTTATGAAGATAGCGGCTGTCTGTGCGGGGCGCAATGATGCCGCTGCCCGTGCTGCCCGGTTCAGTGCAGGTCGGGTCGTCGATCATTATCAATCTATTGCGGTGTTGGGCAGGGACCCGCTTCGTTTTCAAGAGGCCGGCCTGCCCACTTCTTCAGCACCTTCGAGTAGCATGTATAAAGACATATGGGGATAGAGAATGTACACGAGGTGTACGCCGGTGTTGCGAGTGCATCAGGACGTTGTTGGCGACTCCATACTAGTGGATTCTCAGACGAGTATCTGAATTGGGGGTATGGCACCACAACTGTGAGGGATTCGTAGTGAAGAGGTCAAAAATACAAGATCCTACGAAGCAAACGGACTGCGAGAGCGATGATATCGAAGACCGTGTGGGAGCGGCGAGCGGGGAGGCGGGCCAAGGTGTGCACGTCAAATGTGGCTGTGCGCTCGAAGGTCGAGCTTCAAACTGATGTCGCGCGCCTTTTGTCTTCGACGTCGACGCTCGTGGTCGTGATGCCGACATCGCTACTCCACCACAGCGCTACTCCTCAGCGGCGTCTTCTAGAGCCCTCATAAATCAAAGGACGCTCATTAGATCTCCTCTGTTTTGCTTCACAAGGTTCCACCAGTGCCATCGCCTACCACCCTTTTCACCGGGGCAGCTCGCACACTAGTACTCGCTCCAGCCCTCGACACTACGGTCGCTGTCACCCGGTTCACTACTGGATAAACTTGGAATCCAACACCTACAACACTGTTTTGCACTGCAACTGCCACCGGACTTCGCTTCGTGCCGGTTCTGCGGAGTACAACTTGAACCTGTGCTGACAGCTCACCGCGGATCGCTCCGACCTCCTGTCGACGGCATATATACAAAGACCGCGACGCCGAGAACCCCCGAAGACTCAGCTTCAGGATGGCGCCTACCACCACGAGCGACGTTCGCGACCACGGCTCCGATTCTGACGGCGCCGGCCCTCCCGGCGAATCGTCTTCCAAGCGGCGCAAGGCGACGCGCGCCTGCGATTATTGTAGGCGCAAGAAAAGTGGGTGCTTAGCTATCCAGGTACCTTGGCCCTACTTGCTGATCGAACTTTACAGTCAAATGTAAGCTCAACCATAAAACTGGCTGATTCTGTTACTGAACATCTGGTATTCTCGCCTGAAGGTGATGGCCCTCAACGACAAGATAATCGTTGTTCAAAGTGTATTCAGCATCGAGCGGAATGCACTTACGTGGAACCTCTCTATGTGCGTCTATGAGCTAGTGAATCACACTACGGCTAGTCCTGACTGTTTATAGAAACACTTCTATCCAGCCAGGTAGGTATACCATCGATGCGGACACTGGTACTGGCTTTACTGAGAATGCCGTAGCTATGTGGAGAGCCTCGAGGGTCGCATGCAGCGCATACAGGAGCTTCTGAACTCGGTATGAACACGTCATTAACGTACTGCATAATAGGACTCACTCGTTTCTATAGTTGAATCCAAGCGTCGATCTTGAGAAAGAGTTGGGCGATCTGGCAGAACTAGACGACTCTCAAGCTCCCATCATCAGAGAATACGCTAGCATCGCCCCGTCAAAGCGAGCGCCCAAGTCCCCCAGACATAATCCAACCAGCTCCCCTTCGGTGCAGCGTGGCCCAGATGAGTTCGACCCCAGTGATGACGAGAGCGACTTGCAACACATCATCAGCGAGGGTTTTCGCAACATGTCCATCGGATCCTCGACGCAGCGCTACCACGGCAAGTCCAGTGGGGTAGTGTTCTTCAGAAGCACCCTGAAAGCCAAGGCTACTAGCGGCGTTGTCCTACCGGAGCTTCGCAGAACGTCAGGACACGAGATCAAGCCCTTTGGGTGGAAGCCGTATCACACTCACCCAGTAAGCGATACGTCCCCAAACAGCTTCCCTCGGCTCACTGATCAACGACGCGATCACTCCTTCAGTGGCTCCTCCCAGTGCTCGAAAACGTCTACCCGCCCTTCACAGACTTCCCACCCGACGACCTGCTCGAGTCACTTGTCTCCGCATATTTCCGCGAAGTCAACGCCTTCACCCCGCTCCTGCACGAGCCGCTCTTCCGTGCGGGCCTCCAACGCGGGCTGCACCGTACCGACGGCGCCTTTGGAGCGACGGTGCTGCTCGTGTGCGCGAACGGCGCCGCGTGGGTGCGGGACCCGCGCACGCTCCTTGAGGAGCATGGCCTGGATCAGCAGAGCGCGGGATGGCGATGGTTCGAGCAGGTTGAGAGCGCGCGGCGGTCGTTGCTGGCGAATCCAACGCTCTATAGTCTACAGATCTGCGTCGTGAGTACCTACCTATATCCCCGAGTCCATTACAACAGAGGCTCAAAACGCGGTGCTGGCGTGCGTGTGGACAGCTGATGGTGCAATACCTGCAGCGCAGCGCTGTCCCGCATACGTGCTGGGTGCATCTCAACCTCGGGATCCGCATGGCCGTGGATCTCGGAGCACACAGGAAAAAAGCGTACAGCTCGCCTCCGGCCATCGAGGAAGAGCTGATGAGGCGTGCTTTCTGGTATGTGGTTAAGTTCATGTCCCCATGTACATTTGCTCATGAAACCGAAGGATCCTTGCCGTCCTTAACTGGGGAGTGTCGTTCGGCCTGGGCAGACCGTGCACTATCCACGACGAAGAGTGCGTTTCGGACGCGATCTTGTTGCATTGTTGTGTCTCATCTGACACGTTCTTATATAGCCTTGACCTCGGTCCGGTCGTCGAATGCGATGATGAGTACTGGCTGGATGCCGACAGTAAGCCTGTGTTCGAACAGCCTCAGGACGTGCCGTCCAAAGTGGCGTACTGGAATGCGATGGTCCGCCTACAACAGATCTTGGCTTATGCTACGCGTACTATCGTAAGTTTCACACATGGTCATCTAGAGTTACAACTAAGCGCTATCTTACACTGCTAATCTTCCTGCTCGCACAGTATTCGATCAACAAGTCTAAAGCTCTCTTTGGGCATAGAGAGCAGAACTGGGAGCAGCGTATCGTCTCTGAGCTGGACATAGCACTCAACAAATGGGTCGACTCCCTCCCTGAGCACCGTACGTCACCCGTGCACTTCTTCGCGGCTCGACTCTGATCGCGACCAAACCTGACCTCCTTCTCTCCCCTTCTCACAGTCCGCTGGAATCCCGACCAAGAAAACGAGCTCTTCTTAAAACAGTCCTCCATCCTCCACGCGACGTACTACCTCGTCCAGATCGCTGTCCACCGGCCCTTCATCTCGACGCGGAGCATTTCGCCTCTGACGCTTCCCGCCGTCGCCATCTGCACGAACGCTGCGCGCTCTTGCGTGCGTGTGGTGGATTTTGTGTATGACCGTCTTGGTGCGGCTGGATACCAGAACACGGTGCGTGGATCTGATACCCTCTCCTTCTGATATTCTGGGTTGACCGGATGTCGTTGTCCGTGTGTCACTGATAGAGCGCGGTGTTCACGTCGTCGGTCGTGCTCTTGATTAACATCTGGGGAGAGTCGCGCGCGCAAGGACACACGGTTAGCTCTTCGCCGGATTTTGAGTACGTGCGTAAGAGCATCAAGATCCTGAAGTCGGTTGCGGACCAGTACGTGGATTTCCTTCGATCTTCATTGTTCTCGTCTATTGACCTCTTGCTACACAGGTCCCATAACGCAAAACGCTTAGCGTACGTACATGTCTGTCCCCCCTGCCTTAGCGAGACTAATCCCGCACCTTTCGTAGAGATGTCCTCTCTGAACTCTCCCGGACCCCTGCGTCAATGGCACCTGGCCCCGCCATCACCTCCGCCTCTATCCACCCCTCCTTCCCTCCTCCACAAACCTTGCACAGCCAGCCCCTTGCAGGCTCCAACTCCGATCACACCGCCAGCTCCCCATCCTCTTCCTCCTCCTCCTACTCTCACCCTAAGCGACGAAGGGACGGGACGTTCACCTCATCGTCCGCGTCCGCGTCCGTGCCCAGACGCGACCCCTACGCTGGACACATCACCGGCCCGACCCCACGCACACTCGCGCGCACCATCACCATCATCACCAATTCCACGTCCCGCAGGCGCAATTCGACCACGCGGCATACACCCAGTCCAGCAGCTCCCGCCTTGTGGGAGGCGGTGTCGGTGTCAGTCTCGGTGTCGGAGGCGGCGTCACGGGCCCAGGATCTATGCCCGATTGGCAGTTTGCCAGGGGGCCGCTCGGCGGCGTCCCGCTGCACACCAATGAGCTCGCGAGGCCGCAGTACACGGGGGCACAGCAGGCGTGGCCTGGTGCGCAGGGTGGGTACCAGCAGCACGACCCGCGGTATACGGGCGCGATGTTCGCGCAGGGGCCGTACGACGCCCATTCTGGCTCTGCACGGCACTTCGGTGTGAATGGCATCTCGATGAACGCCGCTGGATTGGGGATAGATAGGATGATGGGATATGATCATGGTGGGTTAACGATGGACAGCTCCGCACTCAGTGGAGGATATAGGCAGTATCAGCAACCTGCACAGATGCAGAGGGCTGGTGCTGATCAAGGCAGCTTCGAGCTCACCGAGGAGATGTTATCCATGTGGGCGAATGCGCCGATGTCGTTCGGATGGGACGACTTGGGAATGCAGGAGATGGGCTCAGGATGAAATGGAAACGAGGTTTTACGTGCGCGATGCAAGGACATTTGTACAGCGGACATCAGGACAGCTGGATCGGATTGGATAGTCACGACATACATTACACAGGACTCTCCAGGATAGTGTCTGGGTTGATTCACTTTATAATCCTAGATCCTCTGGCCTGTTCAGCAGTCGTCCTTCCATTCCTCCAGCGACCATGAGAACCTGTCCAGTGACATGTCCGGAGAGGGTCGGCGATGAGATCATAACGACTTGGTTGGCTACATCGTCCGGAGTTGCTACCTTCTTCATTGGTGTTCTACAGAGAACGAACAGCATGTATCAGCGAGCATCTTTCCAAAGTCAAGAAAGGAGTCTCACGTCGCCAGAGCGGGATATATCACTGCTGGGTCCTTTAACTTCTCCACCTTCTTCGGAGTCATCACATATCCTGTTGGGATGTTTTCAGCCGGCTGGAACCATGGGTAGAGAACATAGACGTACCAGGCGCGACGACGTTCACTCGTCCCTTCTGTGCGATCTGGACGATCTCGTTCTTCAGACTGAGGCACATCCCGTACATCATCGCTGCCAAATCACGCAGTCAGCTCGCCCTGCACACTCGCACAGCCTGCCCCGCGCGCACGCACCGCTCTTGCTCGCCGCATAGTCCGCATGCCCCGCCTCACCAAACCTGCCCGCCGTGCTCCCAATCATCACCATCGCTGCACACTCGCGCGCCGCTTCTGGCGCAACAGCGAGTCCGCGGAGGTACGCGCGCGCGACGAGGAACGAAGAGGTGACGTTCGTCCTGAACGTGCTCTCCCACTGCGCGAGGCTCATACCCGCGACGGGCGCGCGGGTCTCTTCGTAGTATGCATGGTTGATGATGATAACTTGCACTGGCCCGAACCCCCCGGGAGAGGGGATGGTGGCAGAGGCGAAGAGTTGCTCGACGTCTTCCTCGCGCGTGAGGTCCGCTTGGAACGCGCGAAGGCGGTCTGCGCCGTGCGCTTGCAGGAGAGGCGAGAGAGAGCTGGAGGTGGAGCGGTAGTGCGCTGTCACTCGCACGCCGACCTCTAAGAAGTCCAGAATGCCGGTGTCAGACAGACTAATGCGATTAGACGTGGAGCATAACAGACTCAAGAATGCGTTGACGATGGCGACGCCGATGCCACCGTTTGCTCCTGCGTTTAAGGCGGATCAGCCAAGGGTACCGATCTGAGGGGCGTGATACCGAACGCATCAGTCACTAGGACGTGCACGTTGTCGAGGCCGAAATCCATCGTGCTACGAATACGACACGAGCGTATGTCGGAGGTATGTACTACGACCGTAATGGGCACCTACATCTGGCCAGGTCTACAAAAGTGTGCGAATATCGATAGTGAACGGAGTCATACTTGCCAGGAAATATTGCAAAGGCAAATGTGGTGACGACGTTGACGTTGAGGCCTCGAGCAGGGGCGTAACATCAAGTAGTTCATGTTCGACATTCGTCCCGCCTCCATACTCAAGCCACACAAACGATTCCCTCACATTTTTCGTCTGCGTTGTGCGAGGTATAAGGCGACGAATTCCTCGCGCAACCTCACCCTCCGCGATGATGCCCAGTATCGAGTACCCCTACCGCACCCTCTCTCTACATGCACAATGACATACGCCATGACTCACGAGCGTCCTCGGCCATTAAGTCCGCCTTGATGTTCCCATAAAGTTAACTCCTCTGACTACTGGCCTGCATTCGTTTAAGGGGAGGGAACCTGACGAGCTGTCTTGTTGAAGAGGAGGTTCTGAGAAGTGCTCGACACGCCAGTCAAATGCAAGATAGCATAAACGGGAGATTACTGCCACTGGCACGATATACGGTACTCTACACTGGGAGTCTGTGAGTCAAACACTCGGCCGGAAGAGTAACACTCATGACACGTACAGCAAACGACGCAAACGGACACTACGCCGCATGCGCAGCGTTCTTTTCTCGGTCCTCCCGTAGCCGTGCCTTGACCCCCTCAACCGCCTGCTCACGCTCCGCCCGACGGTCCGCAATGATGCGGAGGATGTTGCCTCGCGACGCCGTCGTCCCTGTCCTCCACTTCCAGCCCTTCCCGTCCAACGAGCGCGTCATACGCAAGAAGTACATCTTCCGATCGGTCTCGTGCTTGCCAACGAGCAGGCGTTCCGCCAAGAACTGCCGCCGCTTCTTGCGCTCCTCTTCAGCCATGTCCTCTTCCGCGAGCGGGTAGTAGAAAGGCTCGACGAGGCCGACGACGGCGCGCTTGTACGTTCGGTCGGCGATGGTGCGAGCGGGTCGGCCGGGATACTTCTTGAGCGGCGACTGGTAGTTGTCCGTACGGATGTACGTCGTCTGCACGCCGTACACGGCCTGCAAGTACGAGCGGATGTCGGTCTTGGTCACCGACGGGGGTACGCGGAACGTCGCCTCGAACGGGTTGTACGGCTGTCCGGCGGGCGTGTGGTTCCGGACCATCTTGAAGATGATGTTGGGCAGGAAGACGGTACGCCCGACGAGCTCGGTACTCTCCACGCCGCCCTCCATGATTTGCTTGTAACCGCGGATGCGGGTCCGGTTCTTGTTGAGCTTCGCAATCCATTCGGCCTCCGTCGGGAGCGAGCCGTCCTTATTGAAGAGCTCGCCCTTCGCCAGCAAACGGTGGTACCGCGCATACTCGGAGGGGGTGAGGCCGTCCCGGGTCTGGTCGGACTTCAATGAGGCGACTTTGGGGTTGATACCCTTGCGGGCGCGGCGGAGGCGGACGGCGCGTGGTGTCGACGCCGTGCGAGCAGAGGCCGCCGCCTTGGGGAGCCCCACATGGAGGCAGCGGAGAGTGGGGAACATGGCGAGCAGAGCGTTGGCAACGACGAGCAGGCCGTCCAGCGCGTCACGGCGCCGGTGCCCGAGCGGAGTTCAAAATGTTCTATTTCCACTTGCATCACCGGTCAATAAATGTGTAAACTCCGCTTACATGTAGTATTTTCGCACAATCATTCGCCAAAAAGAGGCGCCAACTGCTCTAGAGGTCGCTGCGCCATACCGTTAAGGGTTACTTTAGTACTTCCATGTAGCGGCAAGTTCGAAGCTTCCTACTTAGAAATTGTCGAGCCTTAAGCCGCTGAAAACACGTAATAGTCAGTCCTCCAACTTTGTGCCACCTATCTTCGCTCATTCCCCCGATTCCGCTCTCTCGTCTCAGTGAGACCCGTTGATCTCGACAGCCCGTTCATCGCCTCCGATTGTGTTGATGTCGCCCAGCGAGAGGCCAACCAGTCACCCACGTTTCCCATTGCAGCTGCTGGTTCTTCGAACGCCTCCGGTTCTAGCGACCCCGACCTCAAGGAGGCTCAGGATGTCACACCGGTCCCTCGGCCTCTTCTCCTCGACTTCTATCCTGGAACTTACACCGACTTCTGCGGCCTGCCCACTAACCCTCCCTGTGTATTCAAAACAGGCGGCGCTTGGCCCGAGCGCAGGGATCTCGAAGCGCAGCGTATCTTGAGAGAGGCTCGCCCCGTCTGCGATCACCCGATTCAACACGTATGGCTCGATCTAGGCAAGCGCGTCTACGAACTCCTCGATTCCCTCAACGTGAAGTGGACGTCTATCGATCCAGTCCGTTTTGCTGAAGAAGGGAAGGAGGAAGCCAGCCCGCTTCATCTCTGGGTCGGCGTTCTACCTGGGACTGTCCTCGTCGATGCCGCCAAGGCAGTGGCAGAAGGTTGTAAGGGTATCTTAGCTCAGGCTGGCTTCCCCGACGTCGAAATCGCCTTCCGCGAATCTGTCTTCACCCGCTCTGTTTGTGCAAGTTCAAAACTTCTTAACTTTGATCCCTCTATTGATCCCGTCTCCGACCTTCGTAGCCCCTTCACTCCCGTTCTCGGCGTATAAATCGCTCGGCTCAGGACCCCTTACCTCGAAGGCACTAGCGCCGTCTACATCCTTGAGAGCAACGAGAGCGAGCGCGCCTTCCTTCTCACCGTCGGCCACGTTGCCCTTCCGCCGCCCTTACGCCGTGACCAAGCCCGCTCGCCCAAGTATCACGAGCAGCGTCGCGAGCAGATCGTTGTTCTCGGCAGCATGGCCTACAACGACGCTCTCACCCGTATGATGAGCACCATCGACCGTGAGGTCCTCTCCATCCGGTCTTATAACGCGGAGCTTGAGAAGCTGGAAGCGGCCGTCGAGGGCGAAGATAGTAGGAAGACTCGCGCGCGCGAGGAGTGGGAGGGCCTGGTGGAGAAGGCGATGCAGACGATCGCGGACGCGGACGAGCTTCATACCAAGATCACGAAGTTCTGGACGATCTGGGAGCAGCGCGTGCTCGGCTACGTCGCCCATGCCCCTCCCATTGCCGTCGTTGACGGCCCCAAGCCGTTCTCCCAAGATTGGGCCTTGATCGAGCTTTACCGGGAGAAGATTGATTAGAGCACCTTCCAGGGCAATAAGATTCATCTCGGTACGTTCCGACCTGTCCTACCGATGTCGGTCCAGTTTGGCGAATTTTCTATCCAGGCCGCAAAATCTCGCCAGCAGACTTCGTGCTGAAAATGCACCCTCACCCTGAGGGCCAGTCCGACTTCAAGTATCCAGCTAGGGGACTCCTCCAGGTTCAAGGCATCATCACAGAGGACGAGCTTCGCAAGCCTCAACACCTCGACAGCCACGGCGAGAAGTGCATCCTCGTCGTCAAAAACGGTCGCGCCACGGGCGTCACCATTGGCCGCGCCACGGGCATGGAGTCGTTCGTCCGCGAGTATGGCGCCCACGACACCAAGAGGACGTCAATCATGATCGCTGTGTACCCCTACAGCAGCAAGGATGGCGCTTTCTCTGCTCCCGGCGACTCGGGCTCTATCGTCGTAGACGGGAAGGGCCGCATACTGGTGGTGCGGGCACGGCTGAGGCTACCGACGTTACTTATCTCACGCCGTACTAGTGGATCGAGGAGCAGATCAAGAAGGTATTCCCTCACTCGTTCCTCTATGAAAATATTGGTTGAGTCACGAGCTCGACTCGACGTCGCGTAACGACTACCAGTTGTTCATGACTGAGTGTAGGCGTTTGATTAGCGTCTACTGTCCCCAAGTTCTGTCTACAAGATCGCTGTGATTGAACGTAGCTGGCAAGTTGGACCAAGTCTTGACGAGCTACTCCATGTCCGACTCACGAGCATGGTTTACACTCTAGAATGATCACACTATAGAAGGCGAATTCGTCAAGTCCTCGACTTATAATTGCCAATAAGGTGTAGGCTGTCTGGGATATCCAGTTCAATACCATGAAGATGAACGAAGTAAGTGAGGGTCAATGAAAAGGAGCGTAAGGTAAGTGACCAGCAAGCATTCTCGTGTAAAGGAAGGTAGATAGATGTGAGATCTATGTAGCAGTCGAGGCAGCGAGGACCAGCTCCTCCCGATGAGAATCCCTGGCCTTGATGCGGCACTCGAACGGATCGGGATGTCTGCCAGAATAGCACATCAGCCCGATAGAAGTTAGCAAGCCGAAGAGAAGCTCTCAACACTTACGACACCGCCAGGGCGCTGCCCATGTACACGTCGAGTACCTTCGGCTTGCCGTTCTCGTCCAGAGGCGGGCTGATGTTGAACGTGTGCAGGATCGTAGCGCAAAAGATGAACATCGACACCTCTGCAAATGCCTTGCCCGGGCACACCCTTGCCATTCCCACTATGGTTGGCACCAGAACACCGGAGGGGACAAAAGCATGAGCGACGTACCTCCGCCCGAAGCCGAACGCATAGTCGAAGGGGTCAAGAATACCCTGGGTACTGAATTTACCGTCCTTGAGCCAACGTTCTGGCTGGAGCTCTTCGGGATCGGGATACATGGTCTCGTCGCGCGAGATTGCCCTACCAACTCCGAGTCAGCCCCTGTCCAGCTCCCCCTCCAATTTATACGGGGCGAAGAGAACACGTACCACTGGTTGACCATAACAACCGCTCCCTTCGGTATTAAATAACCGTTGTACTCATCGTCCTGCTCCGAGCAGTGGGGCACACCGATAGGAGCCACAGAGTGCCAGCGCATGACCTCCCGGATGAGCGCGTTCATGTACGGCAGGTTGGGCAGGTCTGAGAACTGGGGCAGCCGGTCGGGACCGACGATTGCGTCGAGCTCGGCTTGCGCACGCTTTTGTACCTGGGGGTACTTGGCCATCGCTAGGACGAATGCGTGTACTGAAGAGTTCGTCTATGGGGCGGTATGCCCGGTGAGTAGAGGCTTGACCGGGGAGCACATTCTGATACTCACCGTATCCGCACCAGCTAACGGTCGAGAATCAGGCCATGGCATCTGTAAGCCGGTTTCAACATGCAAAGGTACTGCACTCACCGGCATACATTGTCGCCGCAATATTCCGTACCAGTTCTTCATCCTCCCCAGACTCCACCAGCCGCGTCAAGACCGACTCCTTGATGCCGCTCTTATTCTACGGCGCGAACAACACATATTCCACATCGCGATGACAAGTCCGCTTCAACTCAGCTTGCTAATGAAACTTAGACCGGCGCACTCACCATCTGCTCTGCAGCCGTATCGTATAACTGATCGCGAATGTGCGCAATTTCATGCCTCCACGCCGCGGCGAGCTTCTGGAAGCCCGCACCTGGCGCCCACGTAGGGAGGCGCTGCATGCTCGGAAACGCCTCGACGGGATGCTTTCCGGGGGTGCTGATGGACTCCGCGATTTCCGCGAGTTCCTGGACGAGCTCGTAATGCCGCGTATCTCCGTGGACGAGGTCGACGCCGTAGACGACACGCAGAATGACTGCGGCGAAGGCGCTGTGAATGGGAAGCGCATAGGTGGTCAGATGGTCGTCTTCAATGCCCGCCCGAGTTTGCGGAGGATGACATAGGGTGACGGCACGGGCGGGGAGGAGGGAAGTAGAGTGAGACGCACAACTTGATGTGGCCAGAGAATTTCTCGGGGCTTGTGAGGAGGTTGCGGAGGAGGTGAGTGGCTACTTCGGACTGGATGTTGTAGTACCGGGGGAGCATCGAGGACATGAACTGGGTGTGGAACGCCTTGCGGTACCGCCGCCATTCGTTCGTGTGGTTTTGAAAGACGAATATCCAGTCCAAATTCGTCCTACATAGCGATGGATCGGTATCGTCGGCGAGACAAGCGACAAAACCAGGGCAGCACTCACAACTTAACCATCACGGACTCAGGTCTGTCTGAGTAAATCGCAGAGCGTTTCTCAAGGATATCGCACGCTGCCTGGTATGACCCGAGGATGATGATCTCCTGCCCAAGAACCTTCAGATACACAACGTCGCCTGATCCCCGTCAGTGCCGAAGTATGCAGAGCAGATTTCGACCGCTATGCTCACCGTGCCTTGACGAAAGCTCCCGGAACTCGCGACCGAGGTGCTTTGTAGGGAAGTCGAGCACATTTCCGACGATAGGTAGAGGCTTTGGACCAGGTGGGAGGTGTCGCCTTGCTTGCTTGCGGGTATATACGGTGATAAATACGATCGCTGCTGTGAACGTTACGAGTAACCACTGTGCAGACATCTCTCGGACAGTCCTCGACGCCGCACGAAGGCCGATATACACGGGGGAAGGACCGGGGCTGTCGGAAACGTCAGGGAAGGCAGGGAAGAAGGCGGCGGAGGCGGATCGACGGCGCCACGAGCAACAGACAGGGAAGACAGAGTACGTTTGACGAAGGTTTGCCTGTCTCCTTCTTGAAGTACCGAGGCGGCGCTGAGGGTGGTCGGAGACGGTCGCAGGGCGCGCTCGGGTAGCAAGGTAGAGTGACCGGGCGGGGGTGCGGGCGGGATGCCCCGCGGCTGGCAAAGGCCTTCCAGGAGATACACAACGTGGCCGATAGGGCTGGTGGGGGCGAGCCCGGGACCGAAGCCGCCAGCTGATCTCACGCGGTGCTCGCAAGCGGGGAGGCGGAGGTGTACGATCCAAGTTACGTTCCATTGAATTCCGTGGCAACGCCGCGGCTGAGGCGTGGCCTGCCTAGAAGGCACAGAGTACCTCGTAATAGTGGTGAGCGCGATGTGAGGTCGTTCCTCCCGATGTCGTGGTTTGTTCGGCTAACTGAGAGGCTTGACCTGGAAGACTTGGGCAAAAACCGGCCGCCAAAGGCGTGAAATTGATGATCGCAGGCGACAGCGGCAGCGAAGATATTGATGATGAACGGGGGACCGGCGGGACCGTCCCCGCCTACATCGCATGAATGTGTTTGGCGTAAGGTCGGGCTAAGGTGTATGTTAGAACTTGAGATAAAGTTTTTATCTGGATTTTGCTCCAGACTCGGCCACGTTATGGCTTCGCAATAAGCGCCCGAGCGCGTAAGCAACCCTAACCTGAGCGTTACCTGCCTTGGTCATCGTCTTTGACACATAGAATACCGGGCCGGGATCTTCGTCCTCGACTGAACGGGAATGCGCGCCCTGTTGAGCAGTAAGGCACGTCGACGTCGGTATTGTTTCTATTCTGAGTCGAGGTGCCTGGCACACTATTACTCGACGATCTCATTGAGGGGCTCCCGGTCGGACACACCATCAGTTTGCACTCGATCCCGGAAGTGAGCCTTCTCCGAGTCCGCACGGCAGCAGGCATATTCCAGCCTTTTTCTAACTAATCGCCCGGAGACTAATTAACATAACTGGCATTTGTAGGGTGAGCGGTTGTGTATGTCTCAAGCACTAGGTGATATTCGCTCACGCTCGGTGGAAGAGCTCACGAAAATATCTCCCGATAGCACAGCAGGCTGACAAGCGTTAGCTGACCTCTAGGCGCAACTTGAAGAGATTATTTACATGGCGACTGTATGAAGCTCGAATACGTGCAGCGTACCTACGACATGTCATACTGTCCTGCGCTGCTTAGCGTTTGAACCAACTTCGTTTTACGACGTAATTATCGGCCTGTTTCTATAGTCTGTACAACCCATTGATATGCGTCAACTGCAACGACCACGCGACCACGCACTCCAACAGCTCCCCGCAGGAACTCGTTCTAGAAACCGGCGGGATCTGAGGATATCGATCGGGGCCCAAACTGTGTCCGCCACTGCGCCGAGAACGTGGCACCGAGGTAAGCCCTGACGTACCATAGGTGTTGCTCTGTGGCTAGACGAGAGGAGTGACGCCCACATGCCCTCAGTGCTGACCCGATGCCTTCCGAACGGAGCACTCGGGTCTTAAAGGAGCAGTCACTGATTGAGCGCATCCTGCTCACGGATCGTGAGTTGTGCTTGAGCTTAACGCTGTGCAAAATGAACCTTGAGTTTGTGAATACGCGGAAGCAATGGGCCCTACAGTTAACACATACCCTATGAGTCCCGAGTCTCGACCACAAGTCCGGTGCCAAGCAGGCCTGGATCAGCTCTTGGGTACTCCGATGACGTGCACACCTATTCTTGGCTGCCTTCATGACGGCGTCATGTCAGATTGTTCAGACTCCGCGGAAGAGTGGCATCTCGCTCGTTGTCTTCAAACGCCTCTGCATGGGAATATCGGACCGCACCTGGAGCAGTATTTGTGACTGGAGCAACATTTTCGGCCAATCTGCTGTAGCATTATCCTTAATGGGACGTTGAGATACCGGAGAATTTTGAACAGATGCCACCGACATCTGTGGCCAGCTCAATGAACATACCGGCGCGATTATTCTGGTACAACCTTGTCCCATTAAAAAGGCATGGTTAGAACCTACTAGGAAGACCGCCGTGTTGGTCAACGATGACCAAGCAGAGACGAAGCGGAAGGGCAAGACGTACCTGCGGCAACGCGGCAGACCGGTCTTCCAGGGCTGTAATCCCGCTCCAAGCCCGCAAGTGTGCCCGGAATGTTAAAACAGATTCCGCATTCGTCGCAATCTAAAAATCCCCCGAGAGAATCACCTAAAGTGAAAGTCATGGGGCCCCGCCACATTGCACATACGATAGAGATCGCGCCCCCATAGCTGTGCGACGAGGTCTCCGAGAAGATGGTTTCCGAAACTGTATCCGCCGATGACATCCTGGACCCTGAGCGGTTTGGCAAACAGAGCGCGACACATAAATACGAGCAATGAGGATCCGCGCAAGACAGCGACCCCCATCTGCTCCTCGCGTCTCCGAGTCTTTGCGCCCACCCGCTTGCTGGCTAGTATGTGCTTTAGTTTCGTTACCTATAAAGAATGGGCATGCGGTTGGCGAGAAAACACAGACCGTCAAAAGGCCTGGCTGTGCTCCGTGTTGTTCACAACGAGAGCTGATGGGAATTCTGACAGGTCGATTGTCTCCGTCCGCGCTGCAGGCTGAGCAGGACGCACAAGAACGAGCCGCACGACTGCGATAACGACTGCATCGGCACGTGAGTGTTGGAGGCCACGGTGGCCAAGACTGCAACACTCACCGAGTACATCGCGCAGTCAGACGGAAGAGCACCACTTGATCATGAGTCGCCTTAGGTCAGTTTGCTCGGTGTGCGAGGAAAAAGGACGTGGGGTTGGAGAGCACCCGGGGATAGAGAACACTGGCGGGATACAATTTCGACATGTGGTCAGCGGGTAAATGGCTGGGAGGCTCGAAGACTTCTGTTTGGCCTGAGAAACTAGAAATCCACCACCTTGTGTCTTCGCATACATATGTGGGGCCAGAAGATGCAGACGGATGTTATGCCTCATGGGTGCCGTCATCCGAGTCCAACAGGTGGGTTTAATTGAGCCTGTGAGCAGCAGTTATGGGTGCACAAACGTCATGATGACTACGGTCTCGCGTATGTCGGATAATCTTGAGGGTGGGAGAGCGTCCCTGGCCCCACAACTCGGCGCAAGAGAACGTGGTAGGTTGGTGGCGGAAGACAAGCCAGCATACGGGCGTCAAATGAGATGCGACCGGAGACGCGGGTGGTCGCGCGCGGACTCGACGCGACGCGCCTCGTTTCACCTCCTCCCCCACTTTACCACCGTGCGCACTGCGCCTACTACTGTGACCTCTTCTGACTACGCGATCCGTGAAAACCATAACCACAAGACATACCGCGTCGCCATGTCCGCGTCAAAACCAATAGGCCATCTGGTGCCCCCACTTTTCGAACAAGGCGCGGCGGAGGAGTTCAGGAAGTCGGGGAGGACTCTGTCGCTAGCGACGTCTGCGAGGGATAACTCGGTTGCGGTTTATGTGGCACCGAATGTAAGTACATATTCATTCTCGCGCGAGGAATTCTGTTGACCTATGGGCTCAGAGCGACCCTCAGTCGTCTCGGACGGGCTCTAGCCAGAGCAGAAGCCAACAGATCTATTTGACAAATATGCACGAGCCTCCACGTTCCGAGCGAAGAGTGGTAAGTTCTATCGACGATTTCTGTTGTGCATATGCCGACGAGTGCGTGTCAGTTTGTCACAGACACACTCATCATCTTCGCCGCGGTTCAAAACTTTCTGAAGGACATTCGTGCTAAGAAGGTCGAGATGTGAGTACTTATGCTAGTACATTCCCGGGAGGTTCCCTCAAATCACTCTCCCTCAGAGGCCAGAGCGAGGAGGCATCAGCTGTGTTGAATAAGCTGGGCAACGACTACGTGAACTTCTGTAAAGAGTGCTGTATGCATGCTTCGGTACGCCCTGATGTAGTGTATTCTATCATCCGGTTTTTGACATATTTCCACAGATCGCAACTCGTACAGAACCTCTTCAATTTGAAGCCGACCACTATAGGAAGCTGTACACCTGCTTCTCCGCATTCGTATTGCTCTACCTTCCTGAACCTGGCTTCGAAGATGTACCTATCGGAGACGAGCTAATGGAGTGGCTCAACACCCACTTCATCGAACCCTCCACCCAAGAAGGCGACGACCTCAGCAGTCAGGAACGCCCATGGGAAGATCCCGGATTCTGGCCATATCTCACTAGGTACGCAACCCCTTCTTCGGTGATTCACTATTCTCAAGTCGCCTGTCCCCAGGACATCTTTGCGTGGACTCTCAAAAGCGTCCGCATTCTTCCTCGACGTCCTCAACAAGCACCCATCAGCATACCTCCAATCCCTCGCACAGCAGCTATCCCCACTGCTCACCAACCACCCACGCCTGCACCAATTCTCCGCGGAGCGCGACTTCGCAGTCGCATCCCGGCGGTGGCGCGACAAAGTGAAAACGCTCCGGATCGAGCTCGACCGCGTGCCCGAGAGCGAGCGCGACGACGGCTTCGAGAACTGGTGGGACCGGTTCAGCGACATCGTCGGCGTGCTCGAGGGGCGCGCTGACGTCGTGAAGAAGGTCTGCGCGGAGCTCGGCGCGGATTGGAAGGAGGTCTGCGCCGCGTGGGGTATCTTCGTCGATACGCGCTTGCGGAGGCAGGACCTGCCGTGAGTCGTCCCCCTCTCTAGCGTGATATCAACGCTGACGCGACGTCATTGTTCGTGGGGGTTCGTATAGAGAAATCGTGGCGCAGATCCTGGACGAGATGCCACCGGACCCGACAGACAAGGAGGACGCGGTGTACGCGGCGCTCTTCCTCGGGAAACCCGCAGAGGCGCTTGACGCTGCGGAGCAGCTCGACGTTTGGCTGGCCACACATCTCGCGGACTTGATGGAGCCTATCGATCTCATTGATTCCGAGACGGACGAGTACGTCGTTCCCTCTGAAATGCGACTGACTTACGCTAACGGACGCTTGTAGCTCGGACGTCTCAGTGCGCCAGCACTATCTCCTCACATACGCGGAATACCTTCAATCGGACCCAGGCCTGTGGAGGATCGCTATCGACTACATGTACTCTTGCGGAAATGCCGGACAGGCGATGGGAGACGAGGTGCTCCTCCGGGTTCCCCTACGCTTAGAGAACGTTACCGATGACCCGGCCGACGAGGATTCAGCGCGCATCCTCAGCGGGCAGCTTGCAGGGGTGATCAAGAGCGTGAACGAGGCGTGTTTCGAGTACAAGCGCGAGGAGGTCCGGCGGACGGTTTGCAGGGTGCGTATCGACCGGTTTCCAGTTTTTACCTGGATGGGCCCACGACTGTCACTAACAGCAGATCAGATAGCAGCGCAGACATTCATACAAAAGAAGCAATACGGCCTTGCGGTATCATACTACACATCCGCGGAAGATTGGCCCGGCCTCGGGCGCGTAGTGAACCTAATCCTGGAGGAGTACATCGTGCAAGGTACGTCCTATCGTGTCGTGATCTCCACACTCCCGCCGCTAACGGAGCACCATCCTGCCATACTCGCTTCACTCTGTAATACGACTGAACTATCCACGGTATCAACACGATGACGACAATGTCCACGCCGCCCAACCGCCGCCACACTGGCAGGCCCGAGCAAGTTCGCACAACTCGTCGCGCACATCGCGCCCTCCCTCCACAACCTCCGCCTCGACACTTCCAACACCTCCGGAAGCGCACCCCCAGGCGTGTTCGCGCACCGCCTCCAATTCGCCGTCCGCTTCGCCGAGTTCCACCGACGACGCGCGACAGGCGACCTCGCCGCAGCCGCCTCGGACGCCGTCGCCCTCTTCAAGGACGCGCTTGCCCCGCGCTCGTGGTGGGCCGCCGTGCTCGCAGACGCACTGCCGCTCCTGCAAGACGAGCGGCTGCTGCTGTTCAGCCCCTCGGACGCGTGCTTGCTCCTGCAGCGCCTCGAGGACGTGCACGCGCGCGTCGCGCAGGGCGCCGCGGAGGACTACCTGGGGGTGCTCGCGAGGGTGTTGGGGGGCAGCGAGAAGGTCGCGCTGCAGAGGCTGCAGGTAGTGCGGCTCGCTTTGGCGAGGTATTATGCGCGCTGTGGGGCGATTGACGTTGGGGGAAGGACGAGCGGGAGGAGTTATTGAAGGACATGTGACGTTCTGCTGTGTACCCCTGAGGGCCTGGCGGGTAGGACGTTCTGTATATTTCACATTCAAGTTGTACTGTTCTTATTCTCTGGACGCAATATGACTGTCATTCTTGCTCGTCCTAAAGCGAGAGGCGGGGATGTTCTCCGCGCACCGGCCCTATCGATGCGACATTCCCAGCCGCGGGTCAGAAAACTCGAGGCGATGGGGTTCGTCGGTAGGTAACAGGGACAACGAACGGCCGTAAAGTATAGCTCTTGGCTACCGACCAAGCCGTCCCGGGGCCAGCAAAAAAAGCGAAGTAGGCCCATGCGGGGCTTCAGGGCGGTCCAGGGCGGTCGCGGCTGCACCGGGGATAGCGGGCGGACACAGGGTTCAATACGGCGGAGGCGAGGGGTCGATTGGGGTAAGCAATTGACTGTATCCGAGAGAACTCTTGCGAGACTCCCGGAGAGATGGCGTCAGGCACGACGCGCTGTCGTCAGGACCTCGCCGAACGGAAATCTGGGGTAGCGATGGGGTAAGAGTGCGAGTGCGGCCGAGGGTGGTGATTGGTGAAAGCGCGATGGGCGAGCACATGAGGGCCGTGGCATCGCCGCCGGAGGGGAGGAAGAGGAGCCTGAGTGGATGCGGGTTGTCCCCCCGAACTCTGCGGTTCAAATGCGGGATCTTCGAGCCAAGGCTGGCGTGGGGAAGGAGACAGTTTGTGGAGGACAGGGGCCTGGTGGTTGGGTAGACTCTAGCTCAAGATGTAGCGGCGGGGGCTGAGACGGCCCAATGGTCCTGCAGGGAGGCGGGGCGGACGGCCGCGTGGACGTCATGGGAGCGGTTCGGGAGGAGTTTGGGAAGGGCAGGGAGTCTGGACAAGTCTTGGGGTATCGGCGGGGACGCCGGAGCTTAACAGAGGAGGACATGAGGGAGGAGGGGAGGGCTGGTGGGTGTGATGTCTCCACAGTGGAGGAAGGTCGGCGAGTCTTGGACTTGAGATATCCCCAAACGAACCTGTGCGAGGTCCCATCTCTCCGCCGGTAAAAATCTCCAACAACGCTTCAGGAAAAACGTGATGACCTCGTAACACGTTGCGGGCCACCTGGAAGACGACTCGGGATGATGCGACTAACCCCCGCCACAGCGACCCCTCGCACGTCCTGAGCTTTCTGACCGCGACGTTCGCCCGTCCTTGCGCTTCCGGCGTTGTCGTCCAGGTATTCCGAGAGGATAGACGATGAGTATGCTGAATATCAGAGGGCGCGAGAAAGAGTGTGCACTGTGTGTAGTGAGAGGAGACGCCGCAACCCGTCGCAGACCGCCCGCGCCAGCTACTCGGATCGTCCATGTTGTACCCTCCCTCCGCCTCGGGCCCACGATGACTCGTCGTCCGCGCCCCCCAGAACCTTCGCGACGACGCCCAGGCCTTGGTGGGGTATATTTCCAACCCGGCGCATGACCTACGCGATAGCGTACCGATGAGGGGGCGCAAGGCACGGTCTCGCAGCGTCACACGCAAAGGGTGATATCGACGCACGGAGGGCGGTAAAGTGGGTGACCACTAGCCCTCAGCATGGGCGCATATAGCCTGCTGCACCGGCCTGTGGGCATTCTGGGCACCCAGGCCTTCTTACGGTGAGTACGGACCAGGTCTTCCTACGCGGCGCAGAGCGATACTTACCCATAACCTGATATTTGACACTGTGCACCCCAAGTTCTGAGGCCCTTCGCAGGATGTTGCAAGCCCCATATCCGTGTCTACGCTCCCGGCGAGTCGGCGCCCAGGTCCTCATCGGCGGGAAGTCGGGTCAAATATGTGGTTTAGAAGCGGCGAGGTGGTTGTCGGTAGCCAGCCTAATAGCCTTCTGGTGAGGCACGCGCGCGAAGGTGAGTCACCCAGCCGTCCGCCATCGACCGTCCCTGAGCCCTAGAAAAAGTTGTCTGGCCTGCCAATGGAATACATTCTTGAACGTAGCTAGCACGGCTACTGGCAGTGGGACAAGGCGCGCATGCGCAGTGCTTTTCACGGGTTTTCGGTGAGTAAGTTGATACGTCGCTCAATCTCGAACGTACTTACGTTCCGGCTTGAACAACGTTAGCATGGGGTCACTATGCGGCAGTACATTATCGATAGTTTGTATTGTGTCCATTGACAAGCAGTTGATGAGCTCCTTATATCACAACCACTGGAACAACACGTGAACTTGGTGCACAAATGGCCGGCCCCGGGCCCGCCTAGCGACGAGAAGCACGCGGTTCAAGGCCTGTTTGGGACTACAGGTGGCAAACAGACGGTGAGCACAATGAAAATCTGACGACGAGACTCGGAAAAAACTAACCACGGGCCTGTGCACTTCGTATGCCACATCCGCTTGCAGTTCACGCCCGGCTATGGACACGTGTGTACGTCTGTGACCTCCGGAGTAAGGTACGGCCTGGCGCAGCGGCAAGCCGCAATATTAATGGGCTTGCCGTCCCGGTGTCAAATTGGGTGTTGACGCGGACGCCGTCCGGCCTGTCGTCGACCGTCATGGCGCCCTCTCCGAGCCTTGAACTTTGAGGCGAGTAATTCTAACTCTTCCTCGCGGTTTGCGAGGGCTTGGCACGCGCCGCCGAAGGGGATTCGAGGCTTGAAGGCGGAACGGTGCCGAATGCGACGAATACCGCGTCTTTGCAGGGAGGTTGGCACTAGAAAGATACGAGGCAAGCGGTTCGTAGGGGCAGGAGAACGGAGGCTCTATCTGTTGGGCGTTGTTCACGGTCTGTGGATAAGCGAGCGTCGAGGGTCACTGCGAGTCTGCGACGAGGCGGCGAGGCCAGCGCCGGGCGAGCGCCACAGGCCCTCAGGCTCTCGCGTCTCTTTGCAGACAACCATGACCATGACCACGACCACGACTACGACCGCAACTACAGTTATATATCCTCCTCGCCGCCGTCTACCCCTTCCTTACCCCTTCCTTACTTCCTGCACCTCTCTCAGAAGTCCCCTGCCTCGGCCTGAAGACACCCGCAAACAAGACTCGGCTGGAGTGGGTCGTCGTTGAATGTGCATGGAGTCCTTGGCCTTCCTTTGTGCGTTTATATTCTGTCTCGAATACCTCTCAGATCTTGGCCCCTTTCTCTCGATATACTCGCCAGAGTCTTGCCGGGGTCCGGATCAGGGTACGCCAACCAGAGGGATCTCTCTTCGACAGCGCTCCTTTCGATGTGGCTTCTAGTCTTTCCCGACATGTGTGTATGTATGCATATATACCACTGTCTGCTATCTCGTTGTTCGTGAAGTCCTGCGACCTCGGTCTCTGGAGGCTTGCCTGAATCGCGATCTTCGAAGGCTGACATGGTCGAGGCGGGTGGGCGGCGCCGCGAAAACACTCAAATTCATCTTCACGAAGGGCTGCTGAATACCTCCCACTGTGGGTTTCCATCATTGAGTACTCCATTCGTTGCGATATCATGTACATTGCGTAAACCCTCCATCGATCCTGAATGGGCCTTGACTGCCCTATTCTGCAGTGTGTATTAGACTATGAACAGCGCGTTTGCAATCCCTGTTCGTTTCGATCCAGAAGGTCCTCCGTATCTGCCTGCCCCGCGGGGTATGTCAGTCGTAGTCCTCATAGGAATGTCGACAAATTGGACCACCTCAGACGTGTTACCACCCATGACCACACTGTCAGCCGATCGCCAGTACGTTCCCCATACACTGCACATGGAAGGGCTAAGATCCGTATTCCGCATATACGTCTTTTGGAAAAATCGATTAGGTGCATTCTACCCCGTCTTTCGTGTACAGGGACCCGCAGCGAAGCCAAAGGCGGATAGAGCACTAGGCTCGTGCGCTACTGGAACGTATATAACTACAGTAGACACACAGTAAGTTGAAACATCATTTCATGGAATGAACAGTCCAGGGCATTCCACATACATGTCCCACTATGCCAGAATCCAAAGCTGCAGAACACACCATTGGACCACTTAGCTTGCTTAAATTTCGCACGGAAGACCACAACACCTTACTATCCGTCACTACGAGCACACCAGCAAAATCTCGAAGGAGTCTCAGAAGACCTCCAAGGAGGATTTCAGATAAGGATGAGGAATACATTACAGTATACAATACAACAATAAAACGAAACAGATCCCGAAAACAAGCCGTCTAAGCACCGAAACCGTAGAGCGTGCGCCCTGACCGCTTCAATGCGTAGACAACGTCGAGCGCGGTGACAGTCTTGCGCTTCGCGTGCTCGGTGTAGGTGACAGAATCACGGATGACCTGAGAGGCAGAAGATCAGCACGAAGCCAAGGAGACTGTAAAGCAAGAATGCTCACATTCTCAAGGAAGATCTTGAGAACACCACGGGTCTCCTCGTAGATGAGGCCGGAAATACGCTTGACACCGCCACGACGAGCGAGACGGCGAATGGCGGGCTTGGTGATACCCTGAATGTTGTCGCGAAGAATCTTGCGGTGACGCTTGGCGCCGCCCTTGCCGAGACCCTAGGAGAATAACGGTGGGTCAACGATTGTCCTCAAGTCTTCGAGGACAAAGTAGTGCAAAGTGACGAAGGTGCACGCCATCGACACTCCAGAGACGACTCACCTTGCCACCCTTTCCACGGCCAGACATGTTTGAGTAGGAGGTTGTTGGTGAGGAGTACGAAAGACTTGGTGGTGGCGATAAGACGCGACTTGGCGAGGCAGGGACGAGTGTGCGACGGTGGCTCTGTCCTGCTGCAGCGCGCGGCTCTTATATATGCGGGGTGCATCCACGTGCCTCAAACCTTATTTCTGTCAACAGACGCAACGCGTCTATCACGTGAGTGCTCGACGCGACGCGCACCGGCGCCTACGAACAGGACAAAAGGTGCCTTGCCGCGGACCGCGGTGCCCCGTATCGCCCCAAGTGCATTCCTGTCCCTCGCGCCCATCCAGCCGCCCCCCGTCTTCACATCACTCGCATATCCGTCTCATTAGCAATGGCCCGCACTAAGCAGACCGCCCGCAAGTCCACCGGTGGTAAGCATCTTCTTCTATTGTGTGCAGTAGTAAGACCAGGAGCTCAACATTTCTTCCTCAGGCAAGGCGCCCCGTAAGCAGCTCGCTGCCAAGTCTCAGGCTCGCAAGACTGCCGCTGTACGTCCTATGTTTTCTTCCATCTTTCCCTGCATCCTCAATGTTCGTTCTTGCACATGTAGGCCGCGACCGGTGGCGTGAAGAAGCCTCACCGCTTCCGGCCTGGTACCGTCGCCCTCCGCGAGATCCGTCGGTACCAGAAGTCGACGGAGCTCCTCATCCGCAAGCTCCCCTTCCAACGTCTCGTCCGCGAAATTGCGCAGGACTTCAAGGTACGCTTCTCTTATTCCCTTGCTCTCAACTTGAGCTGACCGCCGTCGATGTTAGACGGACCTCCGCTTCCAATCCTCTGCGGTTATGGCGCTCCAGGAGGCCTCTGAGGCGTACCTCGTCTCGCTCTTTGAGGACACGAACCTCGCGGCCATTCACGCCAAGCGTGTCACTATCCAGCCAAAAGACCTCGCCCTCGCCCGCCGTCTCCGTGGCGAGAGGACGTAATTTATCCATACTATTCTGTTAGAGTGTCTTGATCTCTGTATGAGTAGTGTAGTTTTATCCCATTCTATCTCTTGATCATTGTTGCGTGTGTCTTGTCGAAGCTACCCGGATTGTGTCTGAATTTTCCGTGCAAAGGTAAGTTCTGGCCGCCCCGTTTAAATGATTAGACGCTCGTTCGCTGCTGTCGCCTGCGACTTGCGGTCTTCCTTTCTTATCCTCCCGCACTCTGGCAGCCTCGTCTATTCCCCAAGCCTCCTATGTCGTCTCATCATGACTGGAACGAACATCTTGCTTCTCGTTTTCTCGTGATCACCTAGGAAGACGCCGATTATAGACCCTTCAAATCGTTTGCCAAACTCAAGCGGTTCCCGACAGCTCTTGTACACTTCGGTCGAGCAGGATCCGACGAGTTTTGCGATGATATGTATGCCTCACGAGAGGTATTGGATGACGCGTTGGTCTCGTGAGTTCTCTGCCTGTCTTTGACTCTCTTCTTCAACAATTCCGACTAGACCTCGGCGTGCGGACTACCGGGTTGTGCTCCTATCCTCACCTTTCGTTCCAATGTTTATGACTTCGGACCTTATTACCTTCTGCTCCTTCATCGTTGTTCAATGAAACGAACGTATGGATGCACCCGCATTTTGAAATATCACATGGACTCCGTTGAGCCTTCACTCCGGAAAACATCTTTCCGCCATGTGCATCCGGCATAAGCTGCGCTGGCGGTGTGTCATGCCGGTTTTCTCCAGATTCCGCCTCTCTTAGCCTATGATCTTGCGCATTTGAGGATGTTTACTGACTATATGCGCTCTAGTTGCTCTCGAACATACTTGTGTCGCTGCCCTATGGGCGTGGTTGGAGACGGGCCGAGCCAGGATAGAAGGCATAAAACATCGAGAACATCCCCGTTAGTGCGGCAATCAATGTATTAGGATGCATGCCCGGCAACTCCGAGGTGGGTTATTCTTATCCATATCTCAATTCGAGCTTGACTCAGTCGCCCAGGACCCTTGACTTCGGCGCGCTCTGTTGGTAGTCGCGTAAGGGTCCTTTACTCTATGTTCAGGGGCCCATCAGGTGCTGCAGCCGTACCACAAGATTCAGAACTCTCCTAGTCCTCGGTGAGCACCTGTTTTACGCCACGCTCGATGCCACAAGCACTGACCGCGTCGTGAAGACAGTTGTTCATCTAAGAAGGCACCGACGCTGCATAAGGGCCCCCACGCCCGTCAACGCGCCGTGTTATTCTCGGCTCAACCAATCTGTCCGGCACGCGAGCGACATCGCAACGTCGTCCAATGCGGTGCTTCAGAAGCCTCCCATGGGGAAAATGTGCAGTCAGCATCCGTGGCGGTGCCGCGGGCGAACCTCCCCAGATGCGTCAGCGAGCACGGCCAGACGCCCTGCGCCCACCCTTCTTCGTGTCGGTTATGGCGCGCCTTAGCAAGCCGCTTGCTCACCGGACATTTCTCGTGGCGTGCCGTGCGCGAGGCGCGATGCGGCCGCCCCTCGTGCCTCTCTTCCTGGATTCCGATTTTGACGGCCGACCACCCACAGGCCACACGAAGGCTCCCTTCCCCCGTCTTCGCCTCGCGCTCGCCCGAAGTAACGACGTTTAATTGATCGCGGGCGGCTCTCCGCGTTGTCTGTAATTGGCCGGGTACCAAGATCATCTGGAGACCGGAAGCTTTGCGCTGGCGACCTCTGACTAACGGCGGCAGGGTCTTGTAGGCTCACCATCATGTATTACCGCCCGGAGATGCAAGCGGTGCTCCTCTTCATGAGCCAGGGGTACTTTACTCCTCGGAATCCGCCTCGGTCATACAGCCACACGCTTTCCCCAGATAGCTTGGGCTAAGACGGTGAGTATAAGTCGGCTCTCTTGAACGACGTCCCTCCATCTCATCCTTCCGCCTTTCTTCTTCCCCCTCTCGCACCCTTCTTCTATCCTCCACTTTCAGATCCATTTCTTCTCTGGAAAAGACGTCATGAAGTTCAACGCTGGTTTCCTCGCTGCTGTTTCCTCTGCGGTCGCGGTCGCGTCTGCCACTCCCATGTGGACGTCCAACGCTGGAACGACGAAGATGATGTGCAAGAGCACCCCCGCCAATGCGGAGGGAGCGCTCTACTGTGCGTATTCTCTCGACTTACTCTTCGTGCGACTATCTGAATTGTTTCATTAGGGATCACGAACAACCCTGACGAGAACATGGTCATGTCTGCCACAATCAACTCGGACGGTAGTCTGGTATGTGGAACACCTCTCGCCCCTTTCACCAGCGCTCACTTTTGGAGCAGAACACCGACCGCGCTGTCGCTACGGGCGGAAGAGGTCTTCACGGAAACTCCACGGGCGCGGACGGGCTGTTCAGTCAGAGCGGCATTATGGCCTCGCAGAATGGTCAGGTCCTGGCTACAGTGAACGTACGTCAGCCTTGCTCTGTCCGCTATAGTGGTGGCTTATGTCGCTCCTCTAGCCCGGCTCGAACACGCTTTCGCTCTTCGCTATCAACCCCAAGACGCCCTCCCAGCTCACTGCGATCGGCGACCCCGTCTCCTCCGAGGGCGAGTTCCCCATGTCCGTCGTATTCAACAGCGCTGGGACAGTTCTGTGCGCTCTCAATGGCGGTACAGTTGCTGGCGTGAAGTGCGTATCCTCATGCATGATGTAATACCTTCTCTGACCTCAGTAACAGCTGCTACAACGTGGACAAGAAGCTCGGTCTAACCGCAATCCCCAACACGCTCCGCTCCCTCCAGCTCAACCAGACCTACCCCCCAACTGGTCCCCCGGGAACCGCGAGCCAGATCACATTCAACAACGACGAGACGAAGCTCCTCGTCTCGGTGAAGGGCGCGCCGCCCGCCTCGGTCGGCTTCATCGCCATGTGGGACATCGCCGCGGACCACTCGCTCTCTGCGCAGCCCGCCATGATGCCGCCGCCCTCGGGTGGCGGACTGCCGTTCTCGTTCACCCCGGTCCCTGGGCAGAATGCGTTCGTGATGACCGACCCTGCGGTGGGGGCGCTCGTGCTCGACCTGTCTGGGGCGAACAAGTCCGTTGCGGTGCCCGTTTCGGGTCAAGGCGCGAACTGCTGGTCGACGTTCAGCCAGAAGACGGGCAACTACTACCTGATCGATGTCGGGAAGAACAAGGTCACTGAGCTCGCTGTCGACAAGAACCTGAATGCGTCGATCGTTACTGCATGTATCTTCACGCTCGGTGTTTCTCTCGTCGACCGCGGCTGACAATTAGTTGTGTTATAGTCCTACACGCTCGGCGCGACCGATAGCACCATCGACGCCGACGTCGCGACGGTGAACGGCAAGGAGTACGTGATCACTTCTCTCCGTCAGCCGCCTGCTGATCGTGGCTTCTGCCTTTAGCTTCCTCTACGTGCTTGCGCCCAACGCGACCTCCGTCGATGTCCTCGCGCTCAATGGTCCTGGCCAAGCGAAGCAGGTCTCTAAGCTCAACTTCGGCGCGGCCGCGCACCAGTTCGGAGTCCCTGTCGGTGCGTTTTGTTTCGAACTTGCATCAACCGAGCGAGCACTGACATAGATTATCTCTGCTAGTCCCCCTCAACCTCCAGGGCATGACTCACTTCATGCGGCAGTGAACCGTCTCACCCGGCGCATGAACGGCTCTATCCTTTCACTCAATCCCTTCCCGCCTTCTCACTGCTGCTGTCAACGCGTCCGTCCGATATTTCTGCTTTGCTACGTTACTGTCTCGGACGGACGTTCTTGCGTTTCGCGCGTGCCTCTCGTTCATAATGTGCTCCTATCGTAGATCTCCGAATGAATACTAGTATTACCTGTGCGTTTAGCTGTCGGCTGGGACGCACAAAGCTCGAGCGAACATGCCCTTGTACATAGTTAGACCGTTCTCAAGATCCAGCGTCTTCCACGTGGCGCGGGATTGAGCCATTGGCGCGCAAATCGTTCTTGAAAGCTTGAACGTTTGCTGCCGCGCTGCGTACGGCTCCGTTGTCGTACCAGAAGACTTTATACTTACTCTCTCAACGCGGCACCGCGAGCCACTACGAATAATCTTGAACCACAATCGGCCAGTCACCCAACTCATTCAAGCCAAGTCAAACTGTATGTCATCCCAAACTGCAAAAGACCAACGAAACATACCTACTGGAGATTAAACAGCATTTACCCATATACCACTACGAAAAAGGAGCGTGAGAAGCGCAAAAGAGCGTGAGCATGAACACGAATCGGGGTAGATTGCAGGTGAGTATTACCCAAGGAGGCTGAGAGAAATGGTGTATATGATACATGCAACATCCAGCAGGTAATGTTAATGTATACGTATGTATGCGTGTCATAGCGATACTGATGCGAACGATGCGGGGTCCGGCTTAAGCCGAGTCTATATACTAACTAGTGTGCGGATAATGTGGGCGGTCGTGAGCGAGTCCGTGCGGAACGAGACGGTCGTGAACGGAACATATCAATAAAAACCCCAACCTCGGGATGATGCGGCGCGCTACCACTGCGGGCGCGCGAGTCCGGTCTGCGGAACCAATGACGAGAACGGGAGGAGCGGGCAGCTCAAACCGCCGCGCTCGTCTTCTCCGAGACAGACGCAGGCTTCGACGCGGGAGGCTTGTGCGGCGCGTTGCCCGTCGGCGCGTACTTGCTCCTTCTCCGGAGGTGGTGGCCGTACTTCCTGAGCACGAACGGGATGGGCGTCATCACGAGCGCGAGGCACCCAAGAAGCGTCGATGCCCATCGCGGGTCGAGCCGCTCGTACATCTGCGTCGCGAACAGCGGGAAGCCCGCGCCGAAGAGGGAGCGGACGACGGTCATGGCGGAGAGCGCGGAGGCGGCGACGAAGAGGTACGCGTCGATGGTGTAGTTGAAGAGCCCCAGGAAGAGGAAGACGACGGCGATGCCCATGGGGATACCCGAGGCGAGCGGGGCCCAGTACGAGACGGAGGGGAAAGAGGTCCAGCCGAACCAGAAGAAGGAGATGGTATAGATGGGCGCGGCGAGCATGCAGATCTCGAGCCGATACTCGGGCGGGACGGGGTGCGGGGCGAACTCGGCGATGGCGCGGTGGTAGCGCGGGTTGAAGACGACGAGGTAGATGACGACGCCGGTGACGCCGCCGATGAAGATGGGGAGGTAGGTCAGGCCGGTGATGCCCTCGTTGAAGCCGTGGCCTTGGCTGTAGACGATCGGGTATGCCTCGAAGAGGAGGTAGACGACACCGTAGACGAACTGCGAGAGGTAGGACAAAGCGTTAATAATGCAGCTCGAGAAAAAGGACGGAAGAAAGGCAACGCACGCTCATGTACAGCGTGATGGCGATAAGCATGGGCTCGCGTGCGAGCACGACGAACGGCCGAGAAAGGACGTGACGGATGTGCGGGAGGAGCTCGAGGTTGTTGCGTTCCAGGGGCGCCCAGTAACGATCATCCCCGGTGTCCTTGCGAAGCTTCTTGGCGCGCTTGACGAGAAGGATCGGGCTGGATATCCATGTCAGACGGGCCACAGCGAGACAAGCACAGGAAAGACACTTACACATAGGTTTCAGGAAGGAGGAGGGTCACAGCGATGAAACATACGCCCGTGAAGATGGCCTGGACTCCGAACACCCACTGCCACGACACACCTGAGACGCTCATGAAACCACTAACGATAGGCCCCAAGGAAGGGCCCGCGAAGGGCGCGAGAGTGAACACCGCAAGAGCTTTCCCCCGCGTATCGGCGTCCCAGATATCAGAAATCACGGCACTAGGAAGCACACGAATGTCAGGGCAGGATCGACAGAAGCACACCGTGAAGTTACGTACCCGCTGTTCGCCAGGGGCGCCGCGGCAAAAGTACCACCGAGGAAGCGGAAGAGCAGGAGCGCGGCCGTGTTTGGTGCGACCGCACAGCCGACCTGGAACGCGGTGTAGACGAAGAAGCTGCCGACGAAGACTGGCCTACGCCCGACTTGCTCGGATAGCGGGCCCCATACGAGCGGACCAACGCAGTATCCGGCCACGAAGAGCGCGATCGTGAGGGTGGCAACTTCTGTGCCGAACTTGAACTCCTCGATCAGTTGGAATATCACCCCTGATGGGGCTGACGACGTGAATGTTCTACCCGGGACGGTGAGAATGAAATAGGGGCCAGAAGAGAAAGAATAGACATACGCGTTCAAAACCAACACCGCCGACAGCATCGTTATGAACCAACGATACGACCTCGCCCATGCCTTAGGGTTGTCCGAATCGTCGGGGCCCATGAGGACTTCGAACGAGTTTTCTGGCTTTTCTCCTTCTGCGGGCCCGTATGCTTCGTGTTCGAAGTCGAGGTTGACATCATCGGGCTCATCTGTACGGTCGGGATGGTTTACGACGGTTGGTGTCCGTGAGCTTGCGTCGGACATGATCGTCTCGGAAATGGGAAGAGGGGCCATGGCGGAAGAGCGACCACGGGAGGGGTGTGTCGTCGCTGAAGGGAGGGCCAGGAAGGGAGAAAAAGACAAAACAGTCGACGGAGGGAACGTCGGACATGAGAACTTGCGGACGGGGACTATATAGTACTATACACTCGCCGCGGCGGGGTAAATAGTTGATGAACAAGGGATTGAAGTGGGGCTCAGGACAAGAGCCGGAAGCGTCGCATGAGGACTCAGCCATGTTGCGTAATTTGAGTGCTGCCAGATTTCGGATCGTCAGGGGCCAGCCTCCCGGCCCGCGATTACGCATCATGGATGCGGAACATTGCTTGTTATGGCATCCCCTGCGAGACGTTTTCTCGGGCGGCGGTACGCCGTGAGCCGGTATGTATCCCATAGACGGGTTTGCGAGGGTTTATCTCTGGCGATAGACGCCGCCGACATGTGCGAGAACGTGAATGTGGTTTGTGGAAGAGAGAAGAAGTTGCTAGAGAGCTCCGAGAGCTTGAGGGGAAGGAAGCACAGCCACACGTTCGGGGGTCAGAGAGGGGCCGGTAGCCTTGGCTGCAGTGCTTGTTTCCCGACGAGTGCGGCCTGGTGCGACCCCGTCGGGTCCGCGCCTGACTTGCGTCACCCAGCGTCTTCCGGCGGCATCCTCCACCATTGCTAACTCTTCGTCGGGTATGTACGTTAAGTTTGCTTCTATCCGTATGTCGGCCTGAGAGGGTCCTCCCCGCGTTTGTCATAGGGGCGCATCTGTTTGACGCTCGTCGGAATGTCGCGTTGCTTTCTTCGCCGGTTGCTCTTGTCGCCGCTGCGATGTTGCTGAATCATGACCTTTGTCAGCAAATCAGTAATGTCCGCATGTTCCAAGCTTGTCTTGGATCGTCCCTCTGGCGAGTATGTTTTATCGCGGTAGATCAGAGTAAAACAACGCGCACGACATATGGCGCGGAATGTTCTCCATTCCCACCGGGTGGACTGACGCTCCACATCAATTCCGAGCAGCAGTCGAGCAACATGAATTTGAGATCTCATCATTCCCAGATACAGATACCCAACGGCTGCAACGTTGAGACACAGAGTGGCGTTGAGGACCTTACAAATCATTGAAACAAGCACTTGATACGAAACCTACTGCCTCGTGAGTTTTGCAACGGCGGTCCAAACTTGCACGCCAGCCAAGCTGCGACCTTGACGGTAGCTTGTCAATACGTAGAGTCATGCAGCTGTCCAACAAGCGTCCGGAATGCTATTCTGAAGCATCCGGAGAAGTCGGCGACAGCCCAAATTGACTCGACGTACGAGCTGAGCGGGTAGTTGCGATGCTCGAGGGCTGACAGCGAGTACGTAGCTCTGTAACATGTAGCTCGACGGTGTTACGAGGGTGGCGTAGGGGGAGGAAAAGAGCCGGAGCTCCATGTATGCAAAGTGAGCCGCGGCGGATGAGGGCGGATGTTGATATCACCGTTCAAACGAAATTCGCTTGTTAGATCTAGATTCTAGCCGTGAGAAACGCCACAATGACTGAGCATTCAAAGCACGTGACAGAATTTCTCCGCAGTAAGCCCGCAACACTCAGCGGGCCGGGCCCGGCAGGGGCAGCCGCAGGCTTGTAAGTTGCAACTTGTAGAGGGTTGCTAACCTCTTCTCGACAGAGGCCGGACCCACGTCTCAGTAATGCAGCATCCTTTTCCTGGCTTTAATTCTCTTCGCTGCGCTTTTCATCTCCGCCAGTGTGCGGTACATCCGTACGTCAACGACATCAACTCAATGCGTCCACGAGTTAGAATCAAACGAAGCATGGCTCTCCATAACTCCGGGCTATCGACATATCCTCATCCCGGTCCACATATCCCGTGAAGCTTGCGCGCCAGCATTCCCCGCCTGCGTCTTGTTCATCCTCACCACGTGCGTGTCGCATGAAACCCTGAATTCGAAGCTGGAGACGGTGTAGCACGATTGTTCGTTGGACATCGTGTCGGTGGGCCAGGCACCTTCTGGCTGGGTGCAGGTGTCGGGCTTTGCAACGGTGGAAGTCAGTCGCGAGCGGAACTCAGGAGGGAAAGTAGTGGGATGCATCGTCGCGCCCGTCCAATAGGGGCGTATAGGTACCGTCCGTTAACGTTCTTCGCCGGGACAGCGGTCGCTCATCTGGGTTCACGGCGTGGGTCAGATGCACTACGCCAAGGTCGAACAAAGGACCGGTGCAGACTCAAGGTTGAATGCCAAGGCGTGTCTCCTATGGACGGGATCAGGCACTGGATGCTATTGCTGGCCTCGGAGGCGGCATGCGATTCGGTCTTCGAGGAGGTCGAAATCGAAGAACGGCGGCCATTCCACGTCGATACCGGTCATACAGCGGGTCGGGCTGGGTTGTGGCCGGTCAAGGCCGGGCGTATAGACGGGTCGTCTGAGCGGAGTCCGACGTGACACGTCTTCGTATACGAGGCCCGCCTGGGCCTTGCCCCGGCCCCGCGCTGGGAGCATCTGCTGCGAAGCTCTCTCCTTAAGCTGAAGGTTAGTTCCTTTGATGTCTTCTCAGCGTGCGTCCTCATCTAGAGCTCTCCTAAGACAGCACCTCACCGAATTCGTCGTCGCCGCACCACGTGCGTACTCAAGCTGTAGAGGAACGTGATCGACCATCGGGAGTTGTGTCATGCTCGGCGCTATTTGAATATACGGTCGAGCGCGGTGTTGGCAATTGCTAGCCAGGTGTGATCTGGACGACGAAAGGTCTTTCCGTGGACGTCCTCTGAAGGTGCGTGTGTCCTCGATGGTGGTCTGTACCGGTGGCGTTCGGTCTAAACATGCATTCCTTTAGATGTATTCAGCGCGCCCGACGTGGCACTGGCGTCACGAGCACACCATTTACAGACGCGCCCAGCGGACGCTCAGCACTTCTAGGAGCGAGTCCGACGCCTGTGCCAAGACTCGAAAAGAGTCAGCGCGCGAGAAGTCATGTGCTCGCTAAACACCTCACATTCGGAATGCCTTGGATCCATGTCCCGAATTGGAAGCCGTTTTCAGCGACACGTCGGGAGTTGGGTGAGCGGTGACGCTCGTGGGGGATGGGGTGGAGGGTCGGACATGATGTGCCGTGAGGAATGTCGTTTGAGGTTGGAGGATTGGGGAGCGACGGTGGAAGTATAAGTGCCCTGAGAGGCAGTCGTCAGCTACTCAACCCACAAGCTACTTTTCGCACCACACTCAGACTCAGAGACTCACACTTGTCGAACGCAACAGTTCAAGATGTCCGACACCACGAACAACAACACCAATGCCACCAACACCGGCGATACCTTCGCCCTCGGAGACTTCTCCATCGACGAGTACCGGCCCATTCGCGTCGCCGTCATCGGAGCTGGAATCAGCGGAATCGTTGCTGGAGTCAGGTATGTCCGCCTCTGCAAGAGGAAGAGTTGATAACTCACTATCCTGCTACTAGATTCCCGCAGAAGGTGCCGAACGTAGAGCTGACCATATACGAGAAGGAATCGGGCGTCGGCGGGACGTGGTACAACACCAGATACCCGTACGTGTCTCCTGTTCAACTTTCTGGCGGCCGAGCTGACAGCAGACGCGGTCAACTCCAGGGGTCTTGCCTGCGACATCCCGGCTCACTGTGTGCGTGTTCCTGATGATCACTCCCGCCGTATCTTCTAACAAACGATCCAGTACCAATTCACCTTCTTCGAGAAGGTCAGCTTTTACGCATTTCCTCTCCGGTCCAACGCTCACCCGCTCTACAGAAGGACTGGTCGTCTCTCTACGCCTCCGGCCCCGAGATCCAGTCCTACCTCCAATCCGTCGTGGACCACTACAAGCTCATGCGCTACATCAAACTCCAACACGAGGTCGTCGGCGCGACCTACGACGCGCCCACGGGCAAGTGGCACGTCCGCGTGCGCCGCGCGCACCCCGAGACTGGCGTCCCTGAAGAGTTCGTCGATGTCGTGGACGTGCTCATCCCCGCCGTTGGGGTGCTCAGCCGGTGGAAGTGGCCCGAGATCGAGGGCCTGAAGGACTTTAAGGGCGAGTTGCACCACACGGCGGGGTTCAACCCGGGCGAAGGGCGCACGTGGGAGGAGGCGGTGGAGGAGTGGGGGTGGAAGGAGAAGCGGGTCGGGGTGGTTGGTGTGGTGAGTATCCTCTCTCGGACGGACGGCGAGAGTTTGGTGTTAAACTTCGGGCTCATGCAGGGCTCGAGCGCGTTGCAGCTCGTTCCTGCGCTCCAGCCGAGGGTGAAGGGGCTCGTGAACTTTGTCCGCGGAAAGACGTGGCTCGCTGTCCCGTTTGCGAGCGAGACCTTCGCCAACCTGCTTGGCCGCGACAGCTCCCGCGCAGAGGACTGTGAGCGACCTGGGCCTGTATCATCTACGAGGGCTGTGCTGATCCCGGTGGGTGAACGCTTCTGCAGACACCTTTACGCCTGAGGAAATAGAACGGTTTAAGACGGATCCAGGCTTCTACAAGCACTTCAGACATACCATGGAGAACAACATGAACGTAAGCCGCTGCGTCCCTTCCTTCCTCCTTGCCGCGGCCATGCTGATCCTGGCGCAGTCGATGCATTCCGCGACGCTCCGTGGTACCGAGCTACAGAAGCAGGCGACCGCGCTCTTCAAGGAGAACATGCGGCGCAAGCTCGCCAGTAAACCCTGGATCGCAGATCACCGTATGTCCTCCCCATGCGGCCCAAATTCCACTCACCGCCCGCATTGCTGACCACTGACTTCGCCCCATGCAGTTATGCCGACCTTCCCCGTCGCGTGCAGGCGACTCACCCCTGGACCAGGGTACCTCGAGGCCCTCGTCGCCCCCAACGTCTCCTTCGTGCCCTCGGACATCGTGCGTGTCACCCCTGAAGGAATCGAGACCGCCGACGGCGCGCACCATCCGCTCGACGTGATCTTCTGCGCGACGGGGTACGACACGTCCTTCGCGCTCCCGTTCGAGATCGTCGGGCGCGACGGGCGCACGCTCAACGCGCGCTGGGCGGCCGCGGGACACCCGGAGACGTACCTCGCGATGTGCGTCGACGGGTTCCCGAACATGTTCGTCGTGCTCGGGCCGAACGCGGCGGTGGGCGCGGGCTCGATGCTCGTGACGATCGAGCGGCAGGTCATGTACGCCGTCCAGGCCGCAAGGAAGATGCAGCGCGAGCGGCTGCGGAGCGTCGAGGTGAAGGCGGAGGCCTTGAGGGACTTCGATGCGTACTTAGAGAGCTACTTCCCCAAGGTGCGTGTGGGCGCGGGTGTGACGGTGGGGAGAAGGGGGCAAAATGCTGACAGCGGACTTGTCGATGGGTCCTGATTCGATACAGACGGTATACAGCGAGAAGTGCCGGTCGTGGTACAAGATGGGCATGGAAGAGGGCCGCGTCGTGGGCCTCTGGCCAGGTTAGTCGATCGATGTCTCGGGGTCTTGCGAAATGTATGCTCACCTCGGTCTCGTCGGGCCCCTCGACCTGACATCCATTCCTCCTTTCCACCGCCTGGATTTCTATGTCCGCTGCGATAGGGTCTGCGTTGGCGGCTGTGAGGGCGACAGAGCACCCGCGCTGGGAAGACTTCATGTACGAGCCCCTGGACGAGGTGCAGAACCGCTTCTTCTGGCTTGGGGATGGACAGACGTTGAGTGAGAAGACGCTGACCGGCGATAGTACGTGTGTTCTCATCGATCCTCGAAGTGTCCCTGCGGGTAAATTGCGGGCGAGATGCTGACGATCATTTGGCTTGGGATGCAGGGGCGTGGTATCTGGACGAGGAGGAGCTGGACGTCCCCCGTAGTGAGTGCTGTTCATGACGGCGCGTTGTGGAGCGACGGTAGCTGACGCTCCTGCAGCTCTGGGCGACTGAGCCTCCCGGCGCCGACGGCATTGTGGCATAGCGGAGCCCGCTCCCGTATAGTAGCCATGCGCGCATGATGTTTCAATTTAGAACGAGCTGGTCGCTGTCAATTGTATTTCGCACCTCTCCCGAACCTCGTGCGGACACGCAGGCGTGCCTTGGTCCGATGGGAGACTGCACCCTGTCTAGATGGAATTCGAAGATGCTTTGCATTACAAATGAAGATACTCATTGAATGTGGGTGCCGTCTCGCTTAATCTGTCGAGCTCGAAGTAGGGTGGTGCGTTCTCCGACGAGTGGGGCCTTCGACGATGCAAGAAGGCTCCCTTTGCCGCCAGCTACTATTGACCACATTCGTGCAGCGCAGGCCCCTCACGCCTACGGAGCGCGTCAGTCTCTTTCATGCCCAAGCCGTCTGCCAGAGCCGCGATGGTAATGGGCTCGGTTCCCTTCAAAGGCTCTGCCGACGACGCGTGCAAGACGCACACGGCTTGGAGTCGTGACCAAGCACTCTAGTCTGAGTTCGAACTTCGAAGCCCATCGCTCAGCGGTTCACTACGCTGTAGCGGCCGGACCGTGAAGTCGATGTAACGCCGGTCGGGCGCCTCGTCATCTCCTCGTCACGCGTCACGTATCGACGGGCTCGTAAGTATCAGCCTGACAGCCCGACGTCGACGCCGAACCATCATGATCATGAGTTGAACGTTAGGCCAAGGCAACGAGTTTACACTGTCAATTCCTCATTACGTCGCCGGGCGCCGGAACGATGCTCATGTGCGTGGTGAGTGGCTTCCCTTCCTGACGGTAGTCATACCTTATCTAATCCTCACTGTTATGGACATCCCGGGTACTTCGCGAATACGGACTCTGTACTGAACGTCGTCGCAGAAGATACAGCGGCGCCCACACTGCACGTCTGGCTTACTGTTCCACATCTACTCTCCGATCTCAGAATTCGTTTGCATGGCTTGCCCAACTGGGAGATATTGAGATCTCGCTGCGAGATCGTTACTCCACTACCCCTGTCGCCCTAGAGCTTGACGGCGCAGATGTTGCCGAAACGATCATGAGGTTTGGAAACGCCTTACTAGCTAGTCATGGAGAGTGGATCGGATGCTCTCAACACCTCGCTTGCCATCACCGAAGAATCAAACATCTTCATCGAAGTGAGAAGACCAAATGCCATTGTATTTCGTTTTTAAGTGGCATGCAAGCCACCAAGAAGCGTCGATGTCATCCGAGGCGAGTGGGATTGATTGTATTCTGTACAAGGTTTGGATTTTTGACTTGGATGCCTGCACGCGAGACGGCCGTTTCAGTGTACATAAATTCCGCAGTAGGTTTCGGTCGGTACCGCGAAGCACCATAACTGTCAACCCCGCAAGCGACAACTCAATCTGGGCAGATCTGACGGGCAATGAACGAGAAGGGCCCTGAGGATTCTATAAGTAGCGCCCCAAATCCTCAACGTCCCCCCAACTGCTCCTCTCCTCCTGCCAGCACTGAGCAGGCCTGCCGTCCCGGGCGCCACTCCACGCTCAGCTCCCCGAGTAACTGGAGTCCTACTAGTACCTGTACTGTGCGTTCCAGGGGGAGCGGTTGACCCACCTCACCCCACCCAGAATCGTGATAAGCTAATACAATGGAG
Organism: Grammothele lineata; assembly: GCA_002150815.3. NCBI lineage: Eukaryota > Fungi > Basidiomycota > Agaricomycetes > Polyporales > Polyporaceae > Grammothele > Grammothele lineata. The sequence goes on along the minus strand of NDFF03000387.1, from coordinate 159,712 downwards.
TCAACCCACATGGTCAGCGGTACCTTCCTCGCCGAGCTCCTGTTCCCCCCTTTCCCACAACGCCTCACTAGGCGTGATTAGTCGTCGGCGTCTGCAACATCCCTGCCAACGCCACCGGGAGACTGGTTCTCGTTTGAATTTGGCGTGCTGGCTGGGCGCGTAGCCCGGTTCGAACTCGAGGAGGTCCAGAAGGCGGACGTCGGTCGAAGGTCCGTTCACGAAGTCATCATCAGTCAGCTGCCTCCTGCTTATCTCGTTCCCGGCTGCTTCGCCCCGCAGATATGGCCGCAAGGACAAGCGTCCTCTCGACCCTCCGCCCGTGGCGCGCGTTCGGGCATTCCAACTGCTGAATCCGGGTACACCGTATCAATCCGAGCAAGAGCTTCAGTTACACGAGTGGGTTATCATCAAGGACTCTGTGTTCTCCAACTCGAGCTCAACACTGTTGGATGGCGTATTAGCGAGCTCCTCACCTTTGGTTTGGTATGCTATGTCGATCTCTTTTCCGTCTCGCCGCCCAGCGACACTCAACAAAGAGACCAGGGAAATCATCTCCTGCCTACTACGTCCACTGTATTCCCGGCGCGAGGAACCGTCACGAGCTCTGCACACGCCGAGGAACTGCTGCCGTCGTCTGGGATGCTTTCGCAGGCAGGCCCCACTCAGTCCCCTCTTCCCCCGGCTTTTCCCACCACTGCCGAAGACTTTTCCACGCAAGACGCATTTGCCAGTCGGGGCATGCCACAGATAATGGCCTCTTCTCAAAACGCAGACGACCCCATTCGCCCTTTCCCGGGTGCAGACGGACCCCCGTGCAAGCAATATCTCGCGGGAGAGACGTTCGTCGTGTGCTCTCTTGTTGAATACGAAGGTCGCAATGCTGCGATGTTCGCCTTCTCGGTACGACGCCTGATTATCAAGCTTTTGCGCAGTCAACCTCGACGCTGACACATGATGCCTTCTTCAGGATATTGCCGTCAAACGTGAGGGATGGTTCGCACTCCGGTACAACGTCTTCCATATCCAGGGCCAGACCCGTGGTCATGAACAAGTTCGTGTGCTCGCTCAGTTCGATGGCAGGCCGTTCGAAATCTTCTCTACCAAGAGTTTCCCGGGGCTTCAGGCATCGACGGACTTAACAAAGGTACGCGCCCCTCTCCTTATGTGACATGACTCGGGCGAGAACTAACTCGCTCGTGCTCTCTGTAAACCTGCCACAATAGCGTCTCTCTCAGTCTGGCATACGCGTCAACTCGCGCCACAAGGAGCGTAAGACCCGGAAGCGCACCCGCCCCACCTCCGGAGGCTCGAACCGCGGCAGCGACGAGCACGACTCTGCGTCCCCTAGGTCTGCTCGCACATATAGCCCCCCGTCGTCTTCCCAGTTCTTCCCCGCCGGCCCTGCCAGGTTTCACGCGGAGCTCGCGCAGGCTTCCATGGGGCTCTCGACGGCTTCTTGGTCACCGGCGCTCGTCGCGCGTTGGGGCCAGCCCAGGTTCAGCGGGCTCGAGATGCCGGAATCGCCTGTGCGTGGAGCGGACTCAGCCTCGACGGGCACCGACGAGGGGAGCGCGTACTCCTTGTGGTGAACGCGCGGCCATAGGGGTACGCACCGTGCCGGCGCCCGTACTGACCATTGGTGCCTGTCCGCCTGCGTCGTCGCGGATCCCGTCTCGTCTCGTTTCGTCTCGCCCGGGGCGCGCGAAAGGGAGTTTGACAGGCTTTACTCATGCACTCGTTCGTATATGACTCGGACATTCACGGACCGGGTTTCATGCTTACCAGTGCGCATCATACACTTACAGTAACGACTTGACGCCATCTTGCTGGTGTTCCTGTTCTCTTTGCTCCTATGGGCTATGCTGTTCCATATTCTTGACATATTCCCCAGTAATCTCCGCGTTGGTTCTCTTATGTCTGTATACGTACCGTTTATAGCTAGTACTTGTCACGGACGCTGACTCGTTACTGTATCGATACCGCCTCACTGCCTCACTGGGTCCCTCGCTGTTCTTACGCTCGCCGGTATTACCTGCACATCCGTGTTGTCAATTTGATGGGTTATTATTCCATCAGCTGCGGCTGCGCTGTGTGGACGTTGGAGTCAGCTTGTGAGAAGCTCATAGCACAGCTTGAGCTAGTACAACAAGCACAGATTCAAGTGAATGCAGGGACTCGGAGGCCGCCGCATGAGGAGGCGTGGCATAGTATAGAGGATAGTACACTACAACAACTGTGATTTACAAAGAAGACAGCATGACGCGCTCGCAATACGCACACAATAATTAGTACGGCAGGCTGAAACGTGCGTGTACTCCGTAAGCCATACTAGTAAGTGGAGGAGCCAGGAACCGGTACATAGCAATACGTAGAACACCCGTAGCATCGTGCGCGCGACGCGCCTCGTTTCAACCAGACGGTTCAAGTCTCCTTCCCCATTGAGCACTGTCGCCGTCGCTATCATTATCCTCGTCGCCGCCGCGCGCCCTCCGACGCCCACAAACGCACCGCGCCCCCGATCCAACTCCCATCCCTGCGGTCGCGACTGACGAGAATCACGCACACGAGGATGGTCCAGCCCCACTGCCGCCTCAACGCGGGCAACTCTGAATGGCAGCGCGCCGCCACCAGGACACCACGCGGCCACCCCAGTCCTGGGCATCGACGAGGGCCTCCGTCGGACCAAAGCCGACCCAATGCCCAGCCATCTCGCTCCTCCCCGCTCTCCCAGCATCACCTCTGAAGCTCTCGCCCAATCGCACGTCGATATCGCCGCCGCCGCCGAACTGCCGCCGCGCGCTCTCGTCGTCGAACCTGAGGGCCGAATCACACCTCGCCCGCCGCACGCGCGCGCTCGCGCCCCATCAGCGCCCAGAGCGCCCGCCGCGCGACCCGCCGCGCGGGCCCGGGGCGGAGGTGCAGCGGGAGCGGGAGCGGCGGCGGCTCGCGCTCGTCCCGTTCCGGCAGCGCCCCGCTCCGCGCGATCGCCTGCGCGAAGAGCGCGGGGACGCTCGCGACGGTGCCGATGGCACTTGCGCCGCGCATTGTGAGCACGTGTCGGTGCGTGCTGGGGAGCGCGGGCGGCGGTTGGGCTTCTGGGTCTGCGGAGGGCGTAGGTGGGGCGGAGGAAGAGGAAGAGGAGCGAGGGTGGGAGGAGGCGAAGACGTCGACGCGCGCGAGGCGGGGAAAGGCACTGAGCACATGCCCGAGGTCGGCTTCTGAAGGGCAGGCATCGACGAGGGTGAGGTCGACGGCGCGCACGTGCGCGAGCGCGGGGGAGACGAGCCCGATGTGCGCGAGGCTCGGGGGGAGGCCGGGGGCGTAGCGTGCGGTGTCCCAGTGCCAATGCAGCTGCACGCGCGCGGAGCGGTCCGAGAAGGTGAAGATCCGCGGGTTCACGGGGTGCGTCGGTGGGCTGGATGGGCCCTCTTCCAAGGGGGTTGTCTCCGCGTGTTCAAGGCCAGGTGAGGGGCTGGGGGTGGGAGCGGGTGTATGATGTGGCTGGGCGCGGTGTGAGAGTGCAGAAGGGTGGTTGAAGGACATGTATGTCAGGCGCGCATGGCGAATAGGACGGCAGATCTTTTGCAACGTTGGACCGTGCTGCAGAATTGGATACGCGTCGTTGTAGAAGTGCACCTCGAGCGCCGTAGTATCTCTGAAAGACGGGCCAAGCCTCTCGACAATATCTCCGAATTGCGCTGCAAGCAGCCCGTCAAGCCCAACGCGCTTGAGTTCGGGCAGGTTAGGTATTGGGATGCTTGGCAGATCTCCTGGCGAGTGGTATGAAGGGAACCGGTGGGTGATACGCAAATTCAGCTCGCGGAGTCGTGGGGAAAAATGTAGGAACTCCAGTAGGTCTTGGGTAGAAAAGCTCCGGGTGCTGGTCACGTTGAGAGCTTGTAGCGAGGGAAGAGACACGGAATGGAGGCCTGTGCGAGAATTGTCCGGATGCTGTTCAAGAGCGATCGCTCGCGGGGAGAAAGGGAGGTGAATGGCTTCTAGGCTGGGCGAGGGAGGCTCTGGGAGCGTGCTCGCGTCGAAGTCGATGGACTCGATACGATCCCAATATTCACGGAAGATCGTGCCTATAGTCGTGGGAGACCGTCGTCCATTTATTTCATGAACAGTGGAGACCTGGTCAGGACTCCTCGCGACGATCTTCATGTGCAACCGGTGACTGGAAAGACCCGAGATAGGATGCAGGCTCACGACGTTGGGCTCCATGTCCTTGAGCGAGACCGCCGGGGTCTCGTAGCATGTCGTGTCTGAACGTCCTCCGAGGCTGGCGGAGTCGTCCGCGGAATCAGCGCATGAAACCTCGAGGACGCACTCCTTTGGAGGAGAAGCGGAGATATCGCACGAAAACTGGGGCGCCTTTTCGCGGTCCATGACGGCTTGCGGGTCGTTGTGTGTGTCGCGCCCGGACTCAGGTGATGGATGCGCGTGGGGCATTGCTGGTCTCTTGAACGTACTTAGAGATAACAGCGAGGCAGTAATAGAGCCAAGTAAGGGGAACTTGAATGGGATGGCCATTGAGAGGAAGGATGCAAGGAGGTGTGGTGGAGGGATGGAAGGCCTTCATTACGCTGTCTTTATACCACAAGAGCTTTTGTTATGCCTGGAGAATAGAGGCTTGGACGATCGAAGTTCGTGGACGGCTGTGGGCTCTCATACACCAGAGAGGCAAGTGCTTGCGGCCATCATAGCGTCGTACCTGCCAAAAGTGTGCAAGAAGAACAAAACACAACAATATAACGACACTTTATCACCTGTAAGAGGCCCCCGGATAGGCTATGCGAGCGATTGGACGGCGTGGGTAGTATCTGTTGTTGAAGGTCAGCGGGCTGAGGTCAGAGGAGCACTGTCTGGGTAGGATGGTCACGATGGAGGGGTACACTGTTCTAATGGGGTAGGACAGTTGATTCCTACCACAATGGGACAGTTGAACTGAATCGAGACCGTGGCAGGACTCAGATTGCCACCGCACTCAGGTGCACGAGGCCAGGGCCAAAGTGACGGCCATCCCAATCTCGGACAGTTCCCGAAGTCCGACTGTTGATCGGTACACAGATCTAAGGTCAGGAGAGGAAGAAAAAGAAGTTTAACGCCATAGGATCATCAAACAAGGACGGGAGCTGTGAGCGAACACGACGAACCAGACGGTACAATCGGGGACCGAAAATGGCAAGAGTAGCGGTGGCAACAGAAGATGACGACCTGTTTCAGCTACAACGGAATCAGAGGGCAAGCCTGCTACGGTGTTGTTAGCGCGAGGCAGCGTCCGAGGCGAAATTTCCGCGGTGGACCCACTCACGTCCACCGAGATACGTTGTATGGGAAACGTCCCGGACACGAGCCGCCACCCGAGCTCGGTCGAACGCAGATAATCTGAGCGTCGAGTGCTTCAGACGGGTATCTGCGCGCGTCGGGACCGCCATCACGACTGTCGCATTTGAGCGGTTGGTGGGCGCAGAGAAGGAAGCTGGCGTTTTGTTTGGCCGCCGGTGCGGTCAGACGCAACGTGACGCAGCGCCCGCACTAAGCGCCTGCGCCACAACCGCGTCGCGCGTGCCACGCGCGTTCCAACTCCGCCACCGCGCTTCGACCGCCATGACCTCTAGCGCGTCCACGCAGCCAGGGAGCAAGCGGTGGGCGTACTTTCATTCGGCCCTCCAGCTCGCCATACAGCGGTCTGCGCACAAGTGGACGTGAGCAAATTTGGCCCGTTAATGCTCCGGAACCCTTGCTGACCGCCCCTTTCCAGCTATGAAGACTTTGCGGAGTGCTTCTCCCTCTGGTGCGACGAGCAACCCGGGAATGCCGCCACGATCTTTAATCTGGTATCCAGTCGGCTAGAATCCTCCATCACTGTGGGTGTTGCATAGTATGACGCGTCGTTTACGTATCTAACGCGGCGTATTGTCTAGGACAACTGCGAGGAATTGTTCAAGAAATACAACGTCAAGGAGAACCTAGACAACCTGCATGCTGTTGTCACTGCTGCACGCGCGCGGAAACAAACGGATTATGACGAAAATGATGTATGGAGAGAAGACCTGCAACCGAGAGCAGCCGTCAGAGCACGGACAGTACCCGTGCTAGAGAAGGAACGCGAACGCCTCCGGGCCGAACTCGCACAGGTCGGTGGCATGCTCACCATGTGCAGTCCGCGAGGTAACTGATGGTGGACTCATCACAGCTAACGGAAGAGAACTCTGAACTGCAATCTGAGATGGAACGCAACGTGCAAGCGGCAGAGGACACGGATCGGGAGGCCGCCGGGCTGCTCGACGTTCTCACGAAAGTATGTCTGTATGTGGATATTGTGAAAGCGATTATGAACAGTTACTGTGACACTTTAGGCTCTTGCGGAGTGGGAGAAAATGCCCTCCGACGACATACAGTCATGGACACTCCAGGCAGCTGAATCTGCAGGTAGCAAGGCGTAGCATAGTGCTTCAGAATGCTCCTCAACGCGTTGTATGAATGTATATTATGGACCATTATCATCTCGTCAATGCATCGGGGTTCGTTTCCAGGCGTATGTATGGGGAAAAGGTAGCCATTGGCGTGAAAAAGGAACATGAAGGGAATCCCAGCTCTCTGTCGGGGAGTCGAACCCCGCTTTCGCGCGGCCAGTTGCATGACAGGCGCGTGTACTAACCGATATACTAACAGAGACTTGCCATCACTTTGTCTTGTGCGCCAATTGACGGAGAATATCGGGTAATTCATGCTTACTTCCGCCGCCGCCCTGCTTTGCTCTCCCTGTCCTCTCGATCCTGCTCACAAGATGGATGTTGCCTCCAACCCTCCCGTATCGACACAACTTCCAGGCAGTCAGTATCGTCAGACGGCGTCGTCAGTACTCTGGGGGCATCTGCTGCACGAACATGGGCCGTCGCAAGCGTCAAGTTCTCCCATCGCCACACCACTTTCCAAGACGCATATACCCACACTGGCTCCTCAGGACAAGGCTGCTGCATCAACTCGGATACTCCTTCATGATACTCAGGCTCAACTGGAGAAGTTCATTCAACGGACCGACCGTCTAACTACTGGCTTGGAGAATGCCAAGCGCGAACTTGTTACAGTTCAAAAGTTGTACGAGGACGAACATGAGAAACTCGTAGAGCGTATGATAGGGCTCGGTGCGCACTCACTCTTTGTTTTGTGACTATCAGGGAGGTTGAGCTTGCACCTGTGCATATAGCGAACCGCTGCCAGATCGAACTACAAAAGACCATCGGAAGTCCTGCCCAGATGTCCGAGCTACGTGTCATGTCAAAGGACATGTCCGCTTTGGATGCAAGACTGGAGTCGTTGAGCAAGAGGATTGACTCTTTGGATAATGTATGTGTTCCCTCCTTCTCTCGATCTGTTAGCCAACTTTGCGTTCGCTAGGCCAGCAATACGCAGACGCAAACCCTTCAGAACATTCAGGAGCAGCAGGTCCAGATTCTTACAACACTCCTTCCTCTCCTTCCTCTCCTGCAGTCAATGCCGCTTCATATCGAAAATGCTCGCAACAACGTCAAAGACTCTATTCTCGAGCTTCGGCAACATCTCTCGTCCCGTTACGTTCCTCAGCCAGCTGCAGGCCTTCCTCCCTCCCGTACTCTGAGCACCTCTGCCAGCCATCCTGAACCGCTTCCTCGAAGTTCTTCTCGCAAAAAGCGTCGTCTGGACGGCCCGCTTGTTCATTCATCTGAGCGACTGCGTACTCCTGCATCGGCCGGCGGTTCAGGACGTTCTCCGGGCTCACCCTTAGAAAGACTTCACAAGGATTCTATCCCGCAGACGCTACCTGCTCTCTCCCAACGGAAATCAATGAAGACGCCTTTGAATTGCTCTGCCTCAAGATCACAGCCATTCAGAGGACGCCTGACCCCGCTAGCTTCCATTGTCACTACGCCTATCGTGCCACAGCGGGGATCTTTCAGAGGACCTTCGTTGCCTTCACGGCAGCTCTCAACCACTACGCACGCTTCGATCCTGTCTCGCTCGGCTAGCTACGTCTCTAGGTCTCCAACCCACCAGTCCCAAGCCCATACCCGCGCCGCATACACCCCTGCAATTCATTCGTCGGCCCGTGCCGTGCCTCTTCCTGGTGGTTCTTCCATGCTGCTACAGTGCCCTCTACCAGCCCCTTCTACGGAACAACCCGCTTCCCTGCTGCGCATTTCACCGCCAAAACGCGCGAACCCCACCGCCTACACCACATCTCTAGATCCGGCAGCGCGGTTGCGTGCCTCGCTGGCTTCTTCCTCCAGATCTCAATCTCATCACTTCTTGCGCGAGAGCGGTGGTGGTGCCTGCGGGAGTGAAGGTGGTATGCCACATACACCACTCCCGGACACACGCGGGGAGATGGGACCCCCTGGGACTGTACCGGCGAGTGTTGGAAAGCCGATGAGCCTCAGGGACAGGCGTGCGCTCATGGCTGAGGACACTGTTGTGAGTGCTTCTGCCCATGATGGAGCAACCGGAGCTGATGATTTACGGCATCCCGTCTCGTCGCAGCGTAATGAAGGAAAACGGTTCATTCCTCTCGATGATGAGGACGACGACATGGATGTGGTACTGTAGGCGTAGGTGTATACGCACCTGCTGGTTTGTGGCTGCTTCCGTACATTACGATGCCAATGCTAGTCACCTTGGTGGCCTACCTGTGCCCAACGTTCCGTATATGCGTGCCTGAGTGTCCGCCGAGTTACCGCCGAGTATTGGGCAGTGGACGTGGAGGTGCGCGTGTTCCGGATCATCAGATCACGTGATGCCGACGTTGTCGAGGCGTTCCTACCACTCTTCGCTCCTCGACTCGAAACCAGCACCAACTACTCATCGCCGCCGACCATCTTCATGCCGTATACCTAAGTGCTTCCACCAGACGCGAACAGCGACGACACAAGCACACCATGGCCATCTCGTTGTTTCGCTTCGCCCGCTTCCTTCGTTCCATCTTCGTGCCCACCGCGTCCATCATAGGCTTCTCATGCCTCCTCACCTTCATCTTCGTCCTCTACCAACCGACGCCTGGGCCCGGAAGTCTACAGAAGCTTGGATGGCAGTCCTGGGACGTCGTCAAAGATGGCACCGCTGGGGACGCTGAGGCCCTGGAGACGGGTAGCACGGGCACAGGTAACAGTGGGACTGTTGGGACCGTTCCTCCCGGTGTGGATTGGTGGAACGTATCGATAAACACGGACACGATGGACACGGCAAGTCTGCCCTTGGATGTGTGGGATCCGCTCATGCAGCATGATACCGGATGTAAGTGGGGTTTCCTCATTCTACATTGCTTATAGCGCGCGTACGGGATACATCTAAAGGCCGGTTTCTTACTCCTCCGCGCATCTAGTATCGGAAATACACATCACGGAGTGCATGGTCAACCCGTGGTATGTGGCTCCGGTCTCATCAGACTTTTGCTACCCCTCGTCAACGAAAGAGGAAGACGCACACAAGGGCAAATGGGTGCGGGTCGAACCGAACCTGGAGTATCAAGTCAGCATGAAGAGCTTGGTACGCCTGCTTCTATCCACAATAACGGCATCCCGCTGATCATGCCAACATCTGTTAGAATGTGTACTACCGCCGCACACGAAGGCACGACATCCCGCTTGTGACCGAGCTTCGTGTGCTGCCTGAGAAAGAGTCTCCGCATCCCTTCGGCAATGGATGGTACAAGGTGCAGCACCCGATCAGCCCGCGCGGGGAGAAGCGTTTCCTGTGGTACAAGGCCGAGAAGACGTGGCGGGAGATGACGGACGCGGAGCGCAAGAACGACCTCGTCACGGAAATAGACGTCCTCTATGGCTCCGACCAGGCGTGGTACGGGTTCGACAAGGTTGAACAGGCGACGTTTGACGGAGACAACAAGGCGGAGCCAGTGTGGCTGACGGCTCGGAAGGGCATCAAACGTGAGTGTATGCGCTCTCTTCTGCATCCCTGGATACCCATGCGCACACCGTCAATGCAGCTCCTCCTCGGGCGCCGCCTCTGCATTTCTCGCGCGAAGGGAAGTTCAAGGTTATGCAGATTGCGGACCTTCACTATTCCGTCAGCGTGGGCACCTGCAGAGACACGGCTACGCCTTGCACGGGTTCCGACAACCTTACGACGACCCTTCTTGCGAAAATGTTGGATGCCGAGAAACCGGACTTCGTCGTGTTCACTGGGGACCAGCTGAACGGTCAGGGAAGCACGTGGGATGGCCGCTCAGTACTCGCGAAGTTCGCGAAGGCAGTCACCGAGCGCGCCATCCCTTGGGCGGCGGTTTTTGGCAACCACGATGAGGAGGATGGCTTGTCCAAGGAGATACAACTGAAGTACATGCAGGGAATGCCGTACAGTATGATTGAGCGTGGCCCGAAGGATATCCACGGGGTGGGCAACTACTTGCTCAGGGTCAAGAGTGCTGATCCGTACGTCGTCCCGTGCGTGCTTCCGTGCTTGTGGCTGACGGCGTCGGCAGCTCTATGACCCACCTGCTCACCATGTACTTCCTCGATTCCGGCTCGTACTCTTCCGGGGCATGGGACTGGTTCGGGTTCTTCCATCCTACGTCATATGACTATCTCCGCCAGAGCCAGATCGATTGGTTCCTCCAAGAGTCATGTACGTTCTTCCCCGCGGTTGGTGTGTTCCCCGGCCGCCCGCTCACACGTGTCATAGCTTCCATTGACGCCATCGAGCGCCCCTTCACGCCAGACGGCGCGAAGGACCTCGGCGACATCTGGGAGCGGCAGGCGGGACAGGTTCTCCCAGGATCGAAGCGGCTCGCGAAGCCCAACGCGCTGATGTTCTTCCACATCCCGATGTGAGTATTCTCGGCGTCGTCTATCTGTCCTGCTTGGACCGCAGCTGAACCACATGACGCGTGCACAGGGAGGAGAGTTACTCTGCTGCAGATAAGAACTCAGAGACGGGTAAACCGCTCGACGTGGGCATTCATGATCTGGAAGAGAGCGGCGCGGCGAAGAAGCAGGAGGGTTTCTTCCACAAGGCCCTTCTGCAAGCGTTCGAGAGCGACCACCGCGCAGGCGGGAGGGCGACGGAGGTGAAGATCGTCGCCAACGGACATTGTCATCGTAAGCTTCGCGTCGTCCGTCGGTCCCCATGCGCGCGATACTGAGCCGTGCCGCTGTTGCCAACAGTCACGGAGAACTGCCGACGCGTCAAAGGCGTGTGGTTGTGTTTCGGTGGAGGCGGGTGAGTCCACCTGTCCATGGCTTCCGTGGTATTTCGGCCGCGGTCATGTCGGGTCGCTCACGCGGTGGTCTCCTTGTCCTTCGCAGTTCGTATTCGGGCTACGGCAAGATCGGCTTTGACCGGCGCTTCCGGATATACGACGTTTCGGAGTTCGGGGAGACGATCCGGACATACAAGCGCACTGAGCACGACGAGATTGTGGACGAGATGGTCCTCGTCGGGCGCGGCGCTCCACCAGCGTATGAGGGTTAGATGTGGGGCAGGGAGGGTAGAGCAATGCGCTGCTGTATGATAGGGTTGCGCTGTGTGGGATGTAGAGGGGATGTGGTAGAGTCCCGGGATTGGGTCTGGAAGGTATCGTCTGTATGAATAATTTAATTCTCAGGTGCTTTCTGCTTCGATGCTCTGAGTGTGCGTGTAGGTGCGTCAAATCAAGTCCGCGGCGGACTGCACGCCGAGGTCCGAGGGCGGGCATAGCTCGTGATTGTGGCGTCCTGTGTGAGCATCTTCAGTGCCGTCTGTGACGGTGCGCGCCCACGTTATACTTCCTATTCCCCGGAGCTGATCAGAGCTGATTTTGTGGATTGATAGAGTATTTATGCCCGGTCGCTCAGGGATAAGCAAGATGACGAGCCCTCAGCCTGCGTTGCGCGCGATCCATCGCTCCCCGGGCGGAATTGTCAGGCGTGGATGGAGGAGGTGCGGAGGACATTCATATCATCCCGAGCGCTCTCCTTCGTATCTCCACTGAAGAAACTATGTCTAGAGCTGATATGCGCGGTGCGTCTGCTTACCCAAGTGTATGGTCAAGTTCCTAACGATCCGCCTCGTGGTGGATTTCAGTATATTATGACCGAGCTCGGGGTCGGTCGGGTGTGGTCCCGACGTACACAGTGATCGCACGGTGCGCGAGTCTATCAAGGATCGACCTCGACATACCTCGGCCCTCGGATCTGAGTGATCGTTGTAACGTGCAGTCTGAGCAGGATACAGTGAGCTTGGTTTTTATAACCCGTGATTATGGGTGCACTAAAGACAAGCCCGCAGGTCTCGGTGATCAAGGCTGGTAGTCCGACTATGAAACATGTAAGCAGAAACTGGCGATGCACCCTATCCTTGACTCGTCTCGCAACACGCCGGGGCCTGCCCGGACCCTGTGTCAGCAAAGGCACAACAATTCAGCAGCGAGCTGCTATCGGATGCCAACCCAGACAAACCCGCATTCAGATGACGACGGAGGAGGGCTGTGTGAGGATCTCGGGCGGCCTTCCACTTCTTCGGAGCCGCCACGTTCTGATGCGAGTGCGCGTACTCAGCGTGCGGATGCGCGGCGGCCCCGCCCGAAAACCAAGGGGTGCGGCGTAGCCGGCTCACTCGTTCCAGGTTTTCTGTCGTCGGACACGACCAGCTGGAGTGGAGGAACGAGGAAAGGCCGGAGGAGACCCGCGCGGCCCGAGGTGCGCCACGGTTCGACGAGGAAAACTTGGGCAGCGAGCGCTGATTTTACCTGCAACCGCCTGTCAGTTTGCCTTTTTTAGCCGCTTCAACGCCCAGAAACCCAGGTTCGACAAAGGCTCCGAACATCGGTGTACGGTTGTTATGTACCTCACCCTCGTCTGCGTCGTGCGCGTGGCATGTCCACTTCATTTCGGACGCCCGCCTTGTCCCCGGAAACGGATTCGAAGCCGCTCCCTGTGCGATTGCGCTCCGAAGCCGCGTCCCGCTGCTCCCAGGCCCATACGTGTTCGACTATCAACTGACCGCGGAAATCGCCTCCGTAACGTAACTCTGAATGGGGCAGTGAACTGCAGCAGGAACCATATAAACGTCTAAGTCACCGGATATACCTCCCTCCACTCGACGCAGCTCCCACTCTGTCACATCTTATCCCGTCGCCATGCTTCCCGAAAGTACCGCGCCGTGGGCATACGCGTTAGCTGCAGTTGTCGTCGTCCTACTTCTGAAGGAGACGCAGGCGCGCAGAAAGCGTCTTCATCTTCCTCCCGGACCTGCGCCATTACCGCTGATCGGCAATGTCCTCGACATGCCTAAGAAGCACCTTGGGGTCGAATTCCTGGAACTGACGAGGAGATTTGGTGAGCGGTGTTCAGTGCAGTGGCTGAGTGACTTGACCGGAAATTGATTTCTCAAATACAGGCGATGTCGTATACCTCAACGTGTTGGGAACTTCTATGCTTATCCTGGGATCCTACCAAGCTGCAAGAGACCTCCTCGACAAAAGGTCGGCGAACTACTCAGATCGACCGCCGTCAGTCATGGGCGAGCTGTGCGTCGTTGTCCTTGTCCACGCTTTATCGAGTAATAAGTGACTCTTGTCTCAGCACCGGCCAGGACTGTATGTTCTCCTTGGAAAACTACGGCAACAGGTGGCGGTTGTACCGCCGCGCGTTCCACCAGTCCTTCAACTCCGAGGCCGTCCACCAATTCGAGCCAATTCAGCTTGTATCCGCCCACAAGCTCCTCGCAGCGGTTCTTCAGTCCCCCGGTGACGTCGTGGACCACGTAAAGTTGTGCGTTAACATTACCCCCGAGCGCCTTACCTCTGGCGGCCGTGTGTTCTTCCCAGCCTGCTGCTGACAAAACGTCCCCACGCAGTTCCTTCGCGTCGACGTTAATGCGGGTGGCGTATGGTATCGAAATCACCCCCGGCAACGATCAATACTTTAAGATGATCGAGCGAATTGCGGCTGTTGGAGAGGTTATCTCCACACCCGGATCCTTCCCTGTAGAAGCTCTCCCATGGATGCGGTACCTACCGGACTGGTTCCCCTATGCCGGCTTCAAGACGTTCGCGGCGGAATCTAAGGTCTACCTGCGCCATGTCCTCAACCAGTTGTATACAGCGTCAGTAGATGGCATTGTGAGTTGTTTTGAATTTTGGATCACTATGAGACGGTGATGAACAAAGCGGCCTATTCCAGCAGACCGGTAGCGGGCGCGACTCCTTCGTCTCGCGATTGCTTGAGGACGCGAGTTCCTTCGACTTGAAAGGCGCAGGAGGGATGGATCTGGAGACGTTCATCAAGAACCTTGCGATCATGATTTATGCTGGTGAGGGCCTTCGCGCCGCAAACCATTTCATTGCTGACATCTCCTCCCTTCGCATAGCGGGCTCTGATACGGTATGTCTCTTGTTCTCTCCTATTCTCTTACTGACCATGTACTGACCAACTATGATCCTTTAGACATATGCGTCTATGCAGGCGTTCCTGCTCGCAATGGCAATGTTCCCCGAGGTGCAGAAGAAGGCGCAAGAGGAACTCGACCGAGTGGTCGGTCCTGACCGCCTGCCCAACTTCAACGACCGCGCTTCCCTCCCATACGTCGGCGCGCTCCTCAAGGAGTTGATGCGCTGGCACGTTGTCACCCCCATCGGCGTTCCTCATCGGGCAGTTGCAGACGACGAGTACCGCGGGTGGTATATTCCCGGGGAGACGGTAGTCCTCGTGAATGTCTGGTAAGTTGCTACGTTTTGCAGGTGGCTGAATATAGGGAGGTCGCTGACAGGGGGCCTGGTACCAGGGGCATGTCTCGTGACCCCGAGGCTTTCCCAGATCCAGAGCAGTTCATCCCGGAGCGCTTCCTCGACGGGAACGGAAACCTCGACGCCAGCAATGGCGACCCGATGGACCTCGCGTTCGGGTTTGGCAGAAGGTACGCCTGGACTCCGGATCTTGGACTGATCCTGTCATCGTAATCACCGCTGACGGCTGTGTTCTGTCTTGCTGTAGGATATGTCCAGGGCGGTACTTCGCGCAGTCGTCGCTTTTCATTCTCGTCGCGTCTGTGCTCCACGCGTTTAACGTCCGCCCGCCGAAGGACGAGAACGGCAACCCCCGGAAGCTCGAACATGTGGCGTCGGCGATGGGTGTTGTCTCGTGAGTACCTTGTAGCCAATCGGATGTTCCGACGACGTTTTGACACGTACCTACCACAGACATACTACAGTCTACCCGTATGAGGTCACGCCCCGCTCAGAGCGTGCGGCACAGGTTATCAGGGAGTCGTGTCAGAATTCATGAGAATGGCCGGTAGTGGCTGATTGGGATGCGTTACGAGTACTTATATCGCTGTGCATGTATTGATCTTATTTATTTCTTCACGAACTCCGTACAATACCCGAAACTCTTCACTCCAAAGACGTTGGGATATTTTGAGCCAGGTTCCAGCTAATCTATGTCAGGATCATCATGGACCAGAATACGAGCTCCGCTGCTGCTGATGGATTGAGCGAATGGTAGCGATGCTGCAAGATACTGGGGAAATTTATGATCGAGCATCGAGCACCGACGTGCTGCAGTCGCCCGCTGAGGAGAACTATATTCATTGGAGCCGAGATTGAGTAGTGAATGTAGTAGAAACGGGTGGCTTTGAAGTTCTCTCATTAGCAGATGAGTATAATAGCCTCTACACACGAATGCACAACAATATAATCCTCCTCGTATAACCCCAAACGAAGAACGATGGAATCAGAGTCAGAAAGATATAACCGTGTGTAGCATTACAAGCCCGCACATATCCAGGACACGCAGCCCGCACCTCGAACACGGTTAGCCACCGGCCCGGTCTAGTGGTTGACGTATGGTGGAACCGCCAAGCTCACCAGGCGGAATCGGCGGGGTCCGAAGCCGCGTCATCACATTGATGGAGGCTTTGCGGCCTCGATGTCCTCCTGCTCGGTACGCTTGGGATCGAGAGCATCAATGCTTCCCCTGTCGTCTTCGCGGCTGACAACAACCGCGATGGCGACGGGACGGAGCTGGTAACTCACAGCGCCTGAGCTCAAGCCAGGGCCTGAATCGGGCTTATAGCCGCGGCGAGCGCCGCCCGCGCCGTCGAGCGTGTGGCCAAGGCCGATACGAATCATGATAACCGTGGAGGTTATGCCCTGCGTATAAAAAATGCCGTACGGCGATGAGTGAATGTGCCATTATGCGAGAAGTGGGCAGAGACGCACGACAAGAGGTTGAATGAGGTCGAGGCAGATGTACTGTGCATTCGAGTCCTGCACATATAGCGCGAGCAAGGACACAAGCGCGGACGAGTAGATCGCGGCGGATTGTATGAGTACGTCGATGATGCTCCAGCGGGTAGCGGAGGAGTTGAATGTGTTGACACGATAGTCACGCGAGGCACGGCGGTTTGCCCAGACGATGCGTCCTGCGATGAGTACTGGGAAGCAGGCGTTAGCTAGGGTCAAGCTCAGGGCCCGGTTTCCACAGTGGAAGTCTCTAGCGGAGATAGCGCAGAACGCTAGAGATCATGATGGCCGCAATCACTGGGAAAGGGTACGAAGGAAGAATGCCAAAGAAAGATCATCCCGCCCGCGGCGCCTTCGGGGGCGGGGCCGACGCCGCTCCTTGGGCGAGGCGAAGAGGTGGCTATCACACGGAGCAACTGCGGACTACTCACGGGTACAGAGGACGTTCGTCGCTAGGGATAACGCAAAGAATGAGAGAATCCACTGCTGGAAGTTGCTTGACTGTAGTGATGCGGTACTTGTCACAAGCGAGAACTTGTAGCAAGTGACGTATCCTCCGACTACATAGTAGGTTCGGGTCAGAAGCTGGGTTAGGTACGATATCAGGAAGACTCACTTGCGGTGCCGACGATGAGGAGCACGGGTAGTGCTACAATCCACCATACCCGATTCCACACGATCCAAAGCCGGTACGCCTAATTTTCCAGTCGGTACGAGGACCGATGTGAAGAGATTGGTACAAGATTCGCACCACAAAGACATCACCCATAAGAGTCATGGTGATAAATACCACGTTCTTTGCAATATGCGTAGATTCACCCAGGGCGGTGAAGTAGCTAAACGTAGTCAACGGTACTCCCGAGTCGTGGCCAAAGGCGACCATCGACCTATGAGCATCTATTCCTAGATGCTGATAATATGAGATGAACATTGAGTATGTGTTGAAGCAACTGCGAAGTAGACGCACCACCACGGACAGAAGCCACATCAAGGTGGACGTTACGAACAGCGCTACGTGGAATCCCGTCTTGTCTCCGTTCCTCTGCCTGAGGAGCAGCACCCATGCTGAAATTCCGTACAGGACGGTGAAGGTGCCCAAGAACAGACATTCAACAATGAGTGCGATGAGCTAGCGCGAGCACGATTGAGTCATAAACAGACCGTCACAGAAGACAAAATATATCTCACCTCTGCCTTCTGTACGCTGAGCCCTTGTTTATCACTCATCGTGCGAGCGAGAAAACCGAGACTCGGAGGTGGGGAGACAAGTCAGACCTGAAAGGGATATGCACACACCAGATGGAGCTTTTTAAGTATACGGTCGGGAGCGAGTTTCGGGTGTCTGAGCTAAACTTTAAGCGAGGCGGGTTCGAGGCGCTGGAGCCTGGATGCAGGAAACTTGGCAACGTTGTCGCTTCTTCGAGGATTTGAAGAACGGGCCCTTGATCGCAATAGAATACGCGCGATCTTCATCCGACCCTCGACTGAGTTGGGCAAACCCACTGTCGCTCCGAATACACAGTGGCCACCTGGCAACGGACATGCCTGATGTGACTCTAGACCGGTTCGACCAGTGTAAGTTAGAAGCGCCAGCGAACTTGGCCGAGGCATATGAGAGCTAGTATGAGAACCCTATCGTTTGACGCCTGGCACTTGTACTGTTCCACCGCCGGTGAGGAAGATTGGTGGAAGGATATAGTAACCTCGGATAGGACTCTTGTCGAAGCCGTTCGGCGCTTGTATGTATTTACGTCATGCTCTAAGTCCGCTTTTCTCCGACGCAGGCATTTTATGTCGGAGTTTCGATATCAACAGCCAAGCAAGTGCACAGGCTAGTGGCCCGGACTACTGAGAGTCCCTTCAAACTCGTCCGGTTGGCAACCTCATACACCTACACCGATACTAACTCCCCCCGTTGCAAACATGGCCTTTCACAAAGAGCACCCCGGCTGCAAGGTGCCGGGGAGTGCAGGATAGTATGCGCCATGTGGCAGCCGTTTGTGAACTTGCTCAGGTGCTCCAAATCTCTACGCGATCGGGGCCTCGGGCACAGGCAGGGTATGGGCAACCGGTGCCTGCGGCGACCTCAGTCAATCACCCCAACTTTGCAGTCACTTTTTCACACGCTGAATGCTAAGACACCCGCCCGCCCTGGCTCTGCCGCGGGTCCCGTAGTGTAGCGGAAGACGGGATACGATACATTACATGATTCAAAAAAAAGAATGCTAAGACACAGGATCCATGTTCCGGCACGATGACTCGGAGAGCCATCAGAAAGTCAGGCCACTGGGACGCTAGTTATCACGCTTCAAGCGAACGTATCACTATGATATTCGGTTATACAATCCTGGTAAGTACTCGAACAGATAAGATGAAACTGGAGGGATCGCAGGAAATTATGTTCACAGCAAATGCAGAACGCGATCGTTGGAGGAGACCATTAACAGACCGCTGCTGCCACGGATGGGACAAACTCAAGTTAACCCTGAAACGTGATCTGCCTTCTGAAAGTTCCAACTAAGATTACAATGGCGTTCCGAGCTTCTGTGCCACACACCTTTTCGTATCGATCCTCGACAATTACGCCGAAATACCTACCTCAGCAAGAATCGAGACAATCGCCTCCAATGCACCCGCCGTGTGATTCACGAAGGTCGCGTTCGTCGGCCCAGTTACAACCGTTCCGTTCGCGGCAGCGATGATCACTCCTGCGGCCTTCTCAGACACCTGTCATTTGAAAGAGTGACGATGATAATGCGTGAGTAATCTAGGAGGCCCGGAATGAGAATGGCAAGAGTAGGCGCACCATGTACGTAGGCGTCGTCGGGAAGAAGCCTGGCACATTCGGCCAGACGCTGATATCGACCACGCGAAGGTTTGACACACCGCGGACACTAAAATTACCATCGATGACGGCAAAGGGGTCTAGAGAAGGCTATGAGATTAAATAGAAAGAGAGCTTCAACGTTTCAACCCACATACCGTCGTCTGTGCCCATCTTGGCTGTACAGCAAGCGTGGTGGCCTGTGTGATCAGACCGTCTTTCAGCGTCCACTTACATAGCATGGATATGCTCCGTAATGAGAACTGACCAAACACGTTCTCGAAGACATGCTCGTCGAGCTGCTCGTCGGTAGTGAAGTTAGAGCCCGGGAAGATCTCTCTTTCGATGGCAGGTGCCATGATCGAGTTCTCGACTATCGACCGGACCCGCTTCACGGCATCGCGGAGAGCAGCGACGTCCGTCGCTCCTCCCGGGGCCTGGAAGTGCTCTTTACTGATGTTTAGGAAGTCTTGCGGATGAGACCCGGTTAGGCGGACGGTACCGCGCGAAGAGGGGTGCGCACGAAGTGCCACCGCAGTCAACGCGTTATGCGTCTCGGCGAACAATTCACCGACGCCTGTGTCGACGGAATAGACCCAGGAAACACCGAGATCAGTTACGCCGCGCCAATGATGGAATCGCGAGGGGAAGAACGTACCGTGAATGAAGCTTGGAAAGTCTCCAGGAACCCAATAGAGATCCATGTCAGGATCCTCGAGGCTATCATTTGTCTTGTACGGCATGTGAAATACGACCGGGCCAATCGCGTACAGATTCTGGTGGTTGGAATCGAGCCAGAATTGCAGGCACGGGTCGGTGCTAGGATCGGAGCCGAATGTACAGTTGTCGAACAGAGTATAGTTCTCTTTGAGCAGCCAGATGGTCGAGAGCTCGTCATTATCTGTATTTCGGTCATTAATAGATCGAGCACATCGTGAGAAGGTTTGAACATACCTTGAAGGTTGAGACCAACACCTGTAAGGTTCACAACCGGTTCGATGCCCATGGAACTGATATGTTCACTGTCGCCTAATAATCCGTCGTTCAATCGAACGTACGGCGCATAATGAGACTCCACCAACGAACCTATTCCGGATAGCTAGCGACTTGTCGTTACTCCTAGTACGTCAAATCTGAGAGAACATACACTCACCATGAGCTGGAGTCGATATGAAAAAAGTGTCAAAGGGGTGATCGTTGAGTAATTATGAAAAGACGCGGAACGTACCAGCTGTGGTGTTTGGAATACTCCGGCCGAAACGATAACCTCCAGTTTCACAAGCACCTGTTCGGTCTTCAAGTCTTGCTTCCCTTCGAAGTTCAGCTGAACAGGCAATCCAGCACCAGGCGCAATCTCCACGCCATACGCCTGCGGCTTCGCCATGCCGACATCCTGACAGAGTAGCACTTTCGTCGTCAGTGTGTCCAGCGCAAACTGAAGACGACCTGAAGCGGCGTTCTGGACCGCAAGCAGCCGCTGGCGGACGCTGGACCTGGTGTTATTTACTCCGATGGTGTTGCTGGCCAGCGAGACTCCGGTGGCGTCGATGTTGGTTTTGTTGTTGATATCGAGGATGTTCGGAGCGGCTTGGAGAAGCGCCCCAGTGATGAGAAGGAGTTGGGGGTCTGATACACAAGCTGAGAGCGCGGAAATATGCGATAAAGGGGGAAATGACGTACCCGCAAACATGGGATTTTCTAGGATCGATACGGGGATCGTGTTGGTTTCCATCCAGCCAGCGTAACCATGGTCAGGGCTGGAAGGTATGTACTCGTTCTTCTCTATCAATCTGAAGAAGTCCCACATGTTGTCAAGCGACCACGAGTCACCGAACATGGACTCCAGGGCGGCAAAGTCAGCTCGTGTGTTCGTGACGAGATTGACGACAGCATTGTGTAGGGCGGAGCCGCCGATCGCGCGACCCCGCGGGTACCTAGCATGGCGCTCGATCTTAAGTGAACGCACAGACGTTTGCGAGGTTCTGCGAGCTCACCACATGTCGTTCCTCTGGAACTGGAAGCCAGGCGGGTATTCATTTTCCGTATAGTTTAGCTCAATCTGAGGGTCTGTAGACACAAAGCGAGAGACGATTTAGTGAGATATTCAAGTTCGACGCGCTTGAGATTGACGAATAGCTGACCTTCAATGACGCGACCTTCATAAGCTGGGAGAGTAGTGTTGAAGTTGTCGACGTCGTGACCAACATCAACGACAAGCACTGCATGGCGTGAATCAGAGAGGCCGCGCAAGGAAACAGTGCTATGACTGACCGGTGAAGCCGGATTCGGCCAGACGAGCAGCAAGGGGACCTCCGCCAGCACCCGCTCCGACTACGACATAGTCGTACTCGGCAGTGGTTGTGTCTGGGCAGCGGTCTAAGGCCCCTAGCGCAAGAGATTCAACGGAGCCAGCGAGGGCTAGTAGAAGAGCGAAGAAAAGACGCATGAGTGTTCTGCAAGTGCCTGATGCTGGAGATGACTGTTCTGCCCACCTTGACCGCTGGCGGATGGTTATAAGGCACAGGCTGTTGAGGGCGCTGAAAGAGCAACCAAGAACTACTGAACTATTTCCCGGGTAAAACACAGTCTGGTGCGCTTTCTCTCTATTCAGCGGCGACATACGGCTTCATGAATTTCGTACGATGAGCTCGAGAAGGAGGCAAGAATACGACATAGGCCTACCGGGAGCACAACATGGCAATGAGCCATATGCGGAGGCCCGGGTTTGAGGAGCGAAACTTTACTTTATGGAGTTTCGACATTTGCATGTGTGCACCCGGTGGAGGATCTTGTGGCGCGAGGTCCTAGGCGTTCGCGGTTTGACCATAGAATTTGAGGCGCATGGTAGCGGCAGAATGGCCAGCCGAAGCGCGCTGTATCACCCAGATGCATATGGATTATATGTGAGCGCAATTCGGGCGTGTTCTCGACTCAGCAGCTGATGACAAGGTCTGTGAGTGGAGTTCTTGAAGTGGTACATCAAATCCCGTGCTTACAGTACTTGCTCTTCTCGGGAAGGCCACGACTCGCCGGTCCGTTGCAAATAGAACATGCTGAGTGACGCGTGATAATGACTCTATGGCGCAAAGGAGGAGCGGGTCTCGCCCTCGGGGACGATACAAGCCGGAAAGTGCGCTTGTAGTATCCGTCTGCACGTTGAAGTTGTTCAAAGTTGAAAATGCTACTGGGCGCTCGCATCGTCGTCGTCGGGCGTCTCGGGCAACGGTGTGATTACTCAGCACGTGGGTCTTGAATTAGTGACGTCACTTGTAAATGGCGGGTGTCCTGGAACCATTGCGGCCGATATCGCACAATACTCAAGGACAGGTTTTGACATCGCCACACCTCCAGAACGTTCACTTAAGACTTACATCTATCGCTTTTGCTACGTTCCCCTTATGATCATCTCATATATAGATGTTCATGGCAATACAACACGATCAAAATCATAGCTTCCGACGCTAGTACCTCGGAACATCTCAATCCTGCGCTTGTGCACCGTGGCGCGAACCTTCCACTTCACTAGCGAACGCGGACCACTCCTCCCACCCGAATGTAGCCGGCACGCGCGCCCACATCGCCGACGAATCTTCTGCCGCAGTGATACATTCCCCCTCCGTTCCCAACGTCCCTCTTTCGAGTCCAGCTTCCTCTTGCGTGCCAACTGGAATAGGCATAGTTGTAAAGGAAGTGTTGGGCTGCGCGCCATAGGAAACGCTGGACCGTTGTGTACCGTCGATCACCGAAGGGCGCGGCCTAGGCTCTGGTGCCTGGAATGCAGACTCTGACGGCGGAACGCCCTGGGCAGGCTCGGGCAGCCGGGCGAGTTCCTCCGTGCGCAGCGGGATGTCGTAAAGTGAGTTACGAGCTCTCGAGTCACTTGCAATGCGAGCTCTGGACTGCGATGTGAGGCCGGAGGGGCGTGATGCACGTGGTGGGACTTGAGCAGGCTGGGCGGGCGTCGCATGGAGTGGCGCGGAAGGGTGGGGAAGAGACGAAGTGTCGTTACTCAGCGGCCCAGTCGCCTCAGAGGTCTTCAGCACAGAGGCAGCTGGCGCAGGCGCCTTAACGAGAGCGCACAAGACATCCCTAAGGAGGTGTCAGGGTCAATATATAGCTCGAGCGCAAGACCGGGGCCATGTCGAACAGATATACGCACACCAGACGTTCGACGCTCTGCACTCTGGAGAGCACGAAGGAGCAAGGTCAGCAAAGAGTATGCCAAACGAAAAACGAGCACGCACTCGTACACGACGGACTCCAAAATCTCGATACACTTGGCCACGAGCGCGAGATCTTTGCTCACGTCCAAAGTCTTACCCGAGCGCGAGTCGCCCCATATATTGACAAGCAGGACCACACCGGCTGTAAAGATGGGGCTCTTCGGACGCCGTTAGCACACGAGGCAGGACAAGGACATCATGATAGACGCACTGCGTTGAGGTGTCCTGGGGATCCGAAACGATCGTACAGGTGGTCGACGACTCGCACGCATGAGCGCGCGGCGTTGGCGCACACCACGGCGGCTGAGGAAGTGAGTGGAGACCCGCGCCGGGTCGTGATGAACGGTCTATGCACGAGGATTTGGGCGTAGTAATAGTGCACGATAACGTGCGCGGATTGTCTCAAAAAATATTCGTCTGGTTCGTCCGGGTTCCAACGGACTATAGAGTACCGTGAGCGTTTCAGAACAGAAAGGGGAAAGATACGGCACGTACGATATTCTGGAATCGAATTGAACCACTTCGCCAGTACGGTGTCGAGTTCGGTTACGTTACGCGACTCCCAGTCGTGCTCGTCGTGTGCGAATAGCATCTTCGCACTGTTGATCGTGTACTGTTCCCCGAGACTTCAAACTCAAGCTCGAGGAAGACATAGCAGTAGGCACTCACCACTGTGCGCGATGCGTACGTGAGGATCTTGTGTAGACGGAGGACATAGTTGTAGACGGAGACTTTACACGGCACGCCGGGCGGTTGCTCGAACAACGGTTGTCCATCAGCGTCAAGCCAGTACTCGTCATTGCATTCAATGATAACGTCAATGTCGAGACTAGTGGTGGTAGCTGTCAGTACGTGCATCCTACCACCATCGATGACCGCCATTTCCTAAAGACTTACTCTTCGCCGTAAAGGGTACACGGTCTACCAAGTGTGATGCTAGTCGTCCAGTCGAGGACGACGAGGGCCCTGACGACAAAATTTGCGTTAGCGCTGCATGACATACACACAAGCAGATACGCGACGTACCAGAACGCCCGCTTCATCATCTCCGCTTCGACACGTGGCATGGAAACATACGTCCTCTTCCTGTGCGCGCCCATCTCAAGTCCCATACTGATACCGACGTTGAGGGGCGCCCAGATCGTGAACCCTATGGACGTCCGCAACAAGTATTGTACCATCAACTATCGCGTGGTCGACCGTTGTATTAGTCATATGCTCTATGAAACCTGGAGATGCGCAACTCACGACTCGGATCTGGAGGTCGTACACCGTAGGCGGTGCCAGAAGCGACCGGCGCGCACCCTCGACACGCGCGAACCACGCCCACCCCGCAGACTGTGGGTCACCATCACCGCTGCCTTGCCCCGAGAGAAGCGTGCGCGGATCACGCACGTACATCGCACCGATCGCGCACACGAGCAGCACGGTGGCGCCGAACGCGCCGTGCGCGCGGTGTAGGCTAGCTCGAAGGCCAGCGCGGAACGTCGGTTCGTGGAGGAGTGGGGTGAAGATGTTGATCTCGCGGAAATAGGCGTTCACGAGAGCTTCAAGGAGACCTTGAGGAGGAAAGCAGTTGGTGAACGGGGGTAGAGTGTCTCGGAGGATCTGTGCAAGCCACTGGCAAAACGGTGTGAGCATGATATAAAGATATGAAGAGGAGTGGACTCACAGGTGGCGCAGAAAGCGGGTGTGTATCAAGATGAAGAAATCCAGCGCTCTCAATGGACAAGTTGTGCATCCTCTCATAGATGTGTGTCATCTCCTGTGTTTCACCTTCGTCGTCGCTGGGAGACAAGTCCGACATAGCCTGTGGCGAAGGAGGTGACAAGGCAAGAAATTCGTTCCGGCGCTGTTTGGAGCTCTGTGCAGCGAGATGGGAGCCACAGAACGATTTGGTAGTAGGCTGCTGGGTTGGCCGCAATTCGAGTATCTCTCCGAGTGCCTTTTCTATATCGACCTCTGGATTGAGCTAGAGGATAGATGAGCATCATTAGACAACCGGTATTACTGGTATTGACGAACCTTCTTGAGCAGCTGTTGCATCTTGTGCATACGCTTCTCCATGTTTTCAACATAACTATCGAGGTATCTGATGAGATGTCCCCAAACGGACAAGTAAAGGACTAACCTGACTGGGTAGAAGCCTTGCTGGAAAGAGGTCAGTGTGGCCAGATGACATGTACGAACGTATCGAAACGTACGTGTAGTGTTTCCACGTATGTGCACTCCGTCCGACGGCGGATGCATCGTGAGCAGCGATTGTCTGGCTGCTGGGATCCATCACACTTGACTGAGGTCGCAGTCAGTCCAAAACTACTGGAAGTGATTCACTCCAAACCCTTACTCTTCTTGCGTCTGCAGTAATCGCAGGCGCGCTCAAGCTTACGTCTTTTCTGCATTCCCGAAAGATCTGGAGGGCCATCTTCCGACGTGTGAGCGAGTGCTGGAGCGGACATTGTTGAGATTCATGTCGATCGTCCGCCCTTCCCCCTCATAAATAGTCGGTCAGTGGGTTCCAGTAGAGCTGCACGATGGTCGAGAGGGCCCGCGAGTTTGAAATGGAGCCAGTAAGGGGCGTCAAAAATCTCGGACCGAGATTGGGCGTCATTAGTAATTGCCTTGGGTGAGCCGCTCGGCGAGTTGAATGCTCACCTCGACTGTCCCTGAGAGCAATTATATTGACTCCCATTTCATGGACAGTAGCGCATGGAAAGTATTGTGGATCAGGGAAGGTTGAGGGGAGGATGAAGAGGAGAGGGACGCTCCAACTTGAACGCGGCCGGTGGCTGAGATGCCACGTGGCCCTCGCGTGCGCACAGTTAAGCGCTCTGCTATTGAGTCAACTTTTGGCAAGCGAAAACATCTCAACTTTCAAGTGCACCGTTCGCTGAGCCTATGGCCGGCGTTCGACATCTCTTTTCCCTCATCTTCGCCACGAAGAGCAAGGTCTCATTGTGTTTCACCCATAACAACATGTGCGGTATCATGATCTCTCATGCCACATGGAGCTCCTGCAGTCCCTCAAACGTCGAGCACAACGTACCAGGGCGGGGCGTACTATGGACGCAACAGGTTGAGGTGCGGGAATAACCACAATCGACCATCGCCATCACGCTCCCCCTTCGCACTCCAATCCAGATTGCGAGGTGAGACACAGCCTGCTCAAATCCAACGGCACAAACATCCGCGAATCTCGCTCTGCACTCGGCTTGGAGCCGACATGCCCGAACCAATGCCGCCCTCGGGTCCAATAAGTTGATGGTGGAATCGGAGCGCGCTGCGCACTGCACTTGCGGTGCAAACGCCGGTCACACCACCTCGGCCTCCGGCGTTCAGGCATGGTCTAGGTTTTGACTTGACAGTGACAGCATGTCGTGGAAGTGGCTCTTCAAAATCAAGCAGGTTACGGCTCTACCAATTTGATCGGTGTCGACACCAGCCCAGGCTACTACACGAGTACAATGGGACCCTCAGTGTGTCGTGAGCATCTCGTACGTGATGGATATCAAGCGAACGGCTCCGAAGAAGCGCGGGCAGCAGGCATCGAGTGGGCCCGTGGCATCCCGTACGAGTCATGTACCCACGCCGCGCCGTCGACGGGTCCGTTGCACTGGCCCGAGCATGCTCGGCAGCCTTGTGTGCCACTGCACCCCGATTTTCAGTCGCGGCTCCTGACTAGGATTCGCGGACTTTGATTTACGTTCTCCGGGTCGGCGTCGGACGAAAGGGGCCAGTAAACGATATAAGGCCGATCTCAGCCTTCGCATATTTAAACCTCAAACCTCCCAGCCAGTCAACCATCTTCCCCAGTTCATACTCAGTTTCTACTGCAGCATGCCCGTCGACGTCTCTATCTCTTGGGCCTGGGTCCTGACCACCATCGTCGCCGCGATCATTCTGAAAGAGCTTCGTACTCGCCAGAAGCGCCGCCAGATGCCCCCGGGTCCTCCGGGACTTCCTTTGCTAGGAAATGCTCGCGACATTCCGCGCAGATCTCTTGGACACGAGTACCTCGAGATGAACAAAAAATACGGTGCGTCCTACCACTGCCTATGATGCAACGCCTCTTGACGATAATAATTTGTCATGGGTATTAGGGGATCTTGTCTATCTCAACGCAATGGGTCAACATATTCTAGTGATTGGCTCGCACAAGGTGGCGCGCGAGCTGCTGGACAAGCGGTCCAGTAATTACTCCGATCGCCCAATGTCTATAATGGGCGAACTGTGGGTACTGTTACTGCTAGCAAGTCTTTACGCTTCTGATAGCCTTCTCTCGTGCTCAGAGTGGGCCTGAAAGCGTACTTCACCGTCAAGAATTATGGTCTCCAGTGGCGGCTCCACAGGCGCATATTCCACCAGTCCTTCAACGCCGAGGCCACTTTGACCTACAACTCTATTCAGCTTACCTACGCACGGCGGCTCCTTGTAGAGATACTCAAATCCCCAAGTAATGTTTCGTCTCAGGTGAAGTTGTAAGTATTCTTTGCTCTATCTCCGCGTAACGACCTTAGCTAACGTACTTCGTCCCTGGCGGTCGTACAGCTACTTCGCTACGGTGTTGATGCGCGTCGTGTACGGCATCGAGCTCGACGAGCAGAACGACAAGTACTTCAATATGGCCGAGGATATCAACAAAGTCGGCGAGAATATCTCCGTTCCGGGTCGCTTCCTCGTCGAGTCTTTCCCGTGGATGCAGCACCTTCCTAACTGGTTCCCCGGCGCCGGTTTCAAGACGTACGCTGCCAACGCACGCGCGTTCATGGACAAGTGCCATTACGACTTGTATAAGGCGTCATTGGACGCTATGGTGAGTTATGGAGCGCCGCGTTGCAGCCTTTACTCATGGGACTCGAACAGCACTCAGGCGTCGGCCGCGACTCGCTTGTCTCGCGCGTTCTAGAGAATGTCAGCGAAAAGGAGCTGGAGACCGGAGGAGAGCGCGATCTAGAGATGCTCGTTCAACACCTTGGGGCCGCGACCTACGGAGGTACTTCCTCGCCCCCTCTCTGATCTGCTGAATGCCTGCTAACGAACGCGCTTTTGTTTACAGCCGGAATCGATACTGTGAGCATTTACTCACTTCATTCAACGAAGTGTTACTAACATCATTATAGACGCACGCATCCATTCAAGCCTTCTTCCTCGCCATGGCCATGTATCCCGATGTCCAAAAGAAAGCGCAGGCGGAGCTCGACCGCGTCATCGGGCCCGATCGTCTTCCCGACTACTCCGATCGCGACTCGCTACCTTACCTTGCTGCACTCCTCAAAGAGGTCCTCCGTTGGCATGTCGTCACGACCAACGGCCTTCCCCACTGCACCGTCGCAGACGACCATTACAATGGTTACCTCATCCCCGCAGGCACGATTGTCTTTGCGAACCTCTGGTGAGTCTTCCTTCGGTGTTACCCTCACGTTAAACATGACTAAGCCCCAATGTTTCGTCGCTCCTTGTGTACTATACGTGGCCGCGTCCAGGGGTCTCGCGCGCGATCCCGAAGCCTACCCCGATCCGGACACCTTCAGGCCAGAACGATTCCTCGACGCCTACGGTGAGCTCGATCCGAGCGTGCCGGATCCTGCGGAGGTTGTGTTCGGCTACGGTCGCAGGTGTGTCCCCCACCATCTCTCACTTACGGAGCGTTCCCGCTTATTTCCTTGGTCATGAACTCAGGGTCTGCCCAGGGCGCTGGTTCGCGGAGGCGTCTCTCTTCATCCTCTCCGCGTCCGTCCTTCACGTGTTCACTATCAGTCCGCCTGTCGACGAGCATGGCCGTCGGAAAAAGCTGGAGCACAAGATGGAGTCTCCCTTCGTGGTCTCGTGAGTGTCGCGCTCTCACTTGGAGTTACTCCGTGTTCACATAGATTGTTTCTGGATAGACATCCGGAAGTTTACGACTATATCGTTATGCCTCGCTCGGCACGCGCAGAAGAGCTCGTAAAGAGCACTAACTGGCGTAACGGTTAATCGTCTACCAGAGCCCGAGGAGGGCATACTTTTGGGCTGCATTCCTATAAGGATTTCTTTGTAGGCTCTCGCTATTAGTGTAGTAGTTTTGGTATACACATCTGGCCGTCATCGACATTCCGAGTCGGCTAGGTTGCATGCGCTTAATTAATTGACCATCGACACACGACATGCATACAAAAACGTCTCTCTCCGAGTTCCCTGGGACGAGCAGTGCGAGTACATGCATATCCAGTTTGTTCTGGCAGCCCTAGTCCGTTGGCCACACGCTGTTAAGGGCGCTCACCTCAACGCTTACGACCGCGTCTTTCGGCATCCCCGATGTATGAAGCTCAAACACCGTCAACGGCTCCGTAGGGTAGAACACCATGGTGGCGCTGTACGCGCCATCGTTGACGAACACCTCCAACATGCTCCGGTCAAAAACGCCCTCGAGTGTCCACGAGCCGTCGGGGCGCGCGACGATCGACGTTGAGAACTTGTCCGTGAAGAACACGTTCTCGAACCCGGTCGTCTTGCCACGATCGAGGTACACAAACCCGCCCGTCATTCCTCCAGAGACGCTCTCCTTGGACGACGCGCTCGCGAGGGAGAAGTTGAGCGCGCCCGCGGTGGTGGAGAGGTTGGCGCGGAAGACGAACGTGCTGCTCTCCACGCTGCCGAGGTCGACGCGGACCACTCCATTCCCCAGGCTCGCGTTGGACGCAAGCAGCGCACCCCGCACCGGCGCGAGGTCCGCCGCGGGGCGGGACAGGAGGTCCCACCCACCCGTCGCGGCGTTGGGCGAGAGGTGCACCGCGCGCGGGAGGCCCATGACGCCGCGCCAGCCTTCCGTGTCCGTCGGGACGTCCTGTGCGTACTGCCAGTTGCCCGCCCAGGGCACGAAGAGCGCGTCCTCGTCCGGTCCGGTGCCGTACACAAACTGGCCTGCGTAGTTGTCCTTGGCGAAGTCGGCGAAGCGCGTGGCGCCGTCGAGGGGAGTGAAGGTCGTGCCGTCGAAGGTTCCGGGGAAATGCTGCGTCACGGAGCCGCCGAGGGGCGCCCCGGGGCTCACGCTGATGATGAGAAGATACGTGTCTTCGTGTCCGGCCACGATCTCGCCCGTCACCGCATCCCGCACCAGTATCTGGACGAGGTTCGGACACTCGAACTGCTGCCCGAGAATACCTGCATGCGTGAAGTTGGATGCGTACGTCCAGGTGCGGAGGTCGGGAGAGGTGAAGAAGCCGATGGTCCACTCCGATGCGAATGAAACGGCCATGACCCATTTCCGCGTTGGCGTGTGCCAGATCACTTTGGGGTCGCGGAAACTACTTCTGTGAGTGTCGAGCACAGGGTTTCCGGCGTAAGAAGTGAACGTCAGCCCGCCGTCGGTCGAGTACGCGATCTCCTGTGTCTCGCTGCCAGGCGCATTGAGCGTGAAGATAGCAACCACACCATTGGTCTGATTCGGGAAGAACCCAGAGGTGTTGTTCACGTCGATGACAGCGGATCCACTCCATATCTGGACGGAAGAGTTGGGAGGGGAGATTGCAATTGGCTGGTTCGTCCAATGGTAGAGGTCAGGGCTGGTAGCATGTCCCCAGTTTTGGTTGCCCGGAACGACCGCGGTTGGGTTGTCTGCGATGGAGGATCTCACTATTGCTATCGCGAGTGAGGATGGGAAATGACATACATTGATAGTACAGATGATATGTCCCGTTAGCATCGCGATGGAGGCCATTTGGGTCGTTCATGAAGTTCTATACTATGGGCGTGAGATACATCTTTATAAGAGATTGGAACAACGATTACCGTCGGAGGGGAGAAGTGAATCTGCGGTCGCAGAGGTCCGGAGTAGTTTCCCGAAGGAATAGTCTGGGCTGTGCAAGTATGTGTCGTAAACACACACAGACTAGCGATTATAGCGAGAGCTGAACGGCGCGCCATATTGATCAGTCAAGATGAGGGGGGGCTCGAGACAAGGAGGGGTGTGGTAGCACCGCGACTATTATACCATGCAGATGTTATATACGTCATTCGGACATCCAGAATGTAACCGATGGCTCCCAACAGATGCAATTGAATGAGGCGCAGTGAATTTAATGTTCGTCTGCGTCAAGTCCCAGGCTACAAAGTGCGCGCGAGGCATAGCAGAAGCTACATTGTCCTGATCCTCGATCATGGTAGAGTCACCACAGTCCATGTGTTCCTGTCTGAAGAACATGAAAAACGGGAGGCTAGGACGTACATTCATTAGTGGACCAGCTGACCCTAGCGGAGACCGGAGTGTCTGTTGGAGGAAGATATCACGAGGTCACCTGGAGATGGAGCATCTCGTGAGTGGACTGTTGAACTGTCAGATACGAACAGTTCCCATGGACCAGACGAGCACGAGAGGGCATCGGGAGAGGCAGTATCTCTTCTGCGGCGCGGGCGTGTCCGAGAGGAAGGTCATCAAGCCGGAGAGCCGCCTTCCCCGGACGAGCGAGCCGCGACGCACACTGCCACGTGGGCCGCGTCACTGCGAGTCTGAGTCAGACCCCCGTTGGCGCGGACCTGCAGGCCGACGAGCAGAGTGAGCACTTCAAGCCACCCAGGTTCTTCTCAATGTACCGTCACTTCGAAACTCAAGCTGCTCGTTTGACTGGAAGTATCACGAAGTCATAGACGCGGCATTGATGATATTATCACAGCATGAACAGCTGGTGACGAGCACCAGGCGCGAAGTTACACTGTACGGCCTCCACGATCTCGTAGCGTCTCCATGCCACCAAAACGCATCGCATACTATGAACTCTCTACCTCACCAGCAAACGCCATCCACTCTTCCCACCCAAACGTCGCCGGCACACGCGCCCACGTCGACGACGAATCCTCTGAGATGTCTGTTCGTGCGGGGTTCTCTTGCAGTGTTCCCTCTGCTTGACCAACGAACGTCGCAGAAGTTGTAGTCAAGCCACTTTGGTATGCGCTCATGCGCTGCGGCGCGACCTGTGCTGATGAAAGCATTCTAGACCGCTGGGCCTGCGCGGCCGGCTCGAAGGACTCATTCCGCACGAGCTCCGGCGAACGCGCGAGCTCATCCGTGCGCAGTGGGAGGCGATAAAGGCTGCCGTGAACTACAGACCCTCCGGGAACGCTCATGCCGGAATGTGGCGCGCTTCCGCTGGAACCGGGCAGGCGGGGGAGAGGTTGGGATGTGGATTGGCGACCCCTTGCTGCTGCACCAGCAGGTTTGGGAGATGCTGGGCGACTCCGCACAGATGTGGGAAGTTGTCCGGCAGGTGGCGCATTATTATCAATATTAGTCGATGGGGCAGGCTTGAGCACTGATGCTGGTGGCGGCCCTGGAACGGGTGCCCTTACAAGGACATGCATGATGTCTCTGGAGATTACCCAAAAACGTCAGCGTACTGATGAGATTCAATGGGACGGCGGTCAGTAAATGATACAGATATACGCACACAAGCTGTTCGACGGCGTGTACCCTTATAAGAAAAGTGATCAGTATCGGCGAAGAGCAACTAAGAAAGGTGAGACCGTAACGCACTCGTACACAACCGACTCTAACATCTCAATGCACTTTTCCACAAGCCTCACGTCTCCGCTGACATCGAGCGTCGTACTGGAGCGCGAGTCATTCCACACGTTGACGAGGAGAACCATGCTTGCAGTAAAAATCGGACCCTTCAGGCGTAGTAAAATAACTGAGCATCACGAACATAGTCGAATACTCACTGTGTTGAGGTGCCCCGGCGAGCCGCAGCAGTCGTACAAATGGTCGACGACACGTATGCAAGACCGCGCGGCGTTTGTGCAGACGGCAGCGGCGGAAGCCGCCAACGGAGAGCTGCGTCGTGTCATGATGAACGGTCTGTGTATGATGGTCTGGGCGTAGTAATAATGAACAAGGAGGTGAGCGGACTGCCTTAGGAACATCGTATTCGGTTGGTCCGGGTCCCAACGAACTAATTCAGCAGATTGTAAGCATTCAAAGTGACGCAGACTCGAGAGGTAGAACGTACGGTGCGCGGGAAGAGCGTCGATCCATTTGGCTAGGGCGGAATTGAGCTCAGAGACGATGCGTTGCTCCCAGTTCGGCTCGTCACGCGCGAAGAGGGTCTTCGACCGGTTGATTGTATACTATCCTAGAGCTTAATGATTCAATTAACCCGACAATATTCACTCACACTCACAATGGTACGTGATGCAAATGCTAGGATCTTAAGTAGGCGAAGATAAGCGTTGTAAAAGGGTATTTTGGACGGAATATCTAGCGGTTGCTTGAACAATGGTTGTCCGTCTGAGCCGCCGAACCAGTAGTCGTCATCACATTCCTGGAGGACGTCGAGATCGAGACTACGACGAGTGATTAGCACGCGAAGGCTACTATTTCCGAAGGATTTTACGCACTCTTCGTCATACAAAGTACACGGTCTGCCGAGCGCCATACTCGTAGCCCAGTCTACGACCATGAGAATCCTGACAGCAGAAGGCTCATCAGCGAAGGTTCCGAATGAAGAAATCTGAACTTATGTGGCACCAAAACGCGCGCTTCATCATCTCCGCCTCCACAGGTGGCAGAGTGTCATAAGTCTTCCTCCTGTGTGCGCCCATCTCGAGGCCCATACTGATACCTACGTTGAGGGGTGCCCAGGCCTTCAGCGCGACACTCGTACGTATCATATACTCGGTCATAAGCTGTTGCACGGGCCGCCACAGCGTCAGCAGCGCACCACATGTCGTCGGCAGGTAGAGTTGAGCGCGTTGAGCAACAAGATTATGGGGGGAGACTCACAACACAGATTTGCAAGTCGTACACCGTAGGCGGGGCGAGAAGTGACTTGCGTGCACGCTCGACACACGCGAACCACTTCCATCCCGCTGACTGCGGGTTCCCGGCACCAACACTTTCCCCAGAGAGGAGCGTACGTGGGTCGCGCACGTGCAGCGCACCAAGCGCGCATACGAGCAGCACAGTTGCGCCGAACGCGCCGTGTGCACGGTGAAGACCAGAACGGAGGCCCGCGCGGAACGTTGGTTCGTGTAGAAGAGGAGCGAAGATGTGGATTTCGCGGAAGTATGCATTGACGAGTGCTTCAAGGAGATCTTGAGGGGGGAAGCAGTCCGCGAAGACAGGAAGGGTGTCATTCAGGAGGGGCGCAAACCACTAGTCAAGTGGCGTGAGCTTGAGACACGAAAGCATATCACTCAAAATACAAGGCAAGACTTACGGGCGGCGCCGTGTCGGATTGCGCACCACTGTGAATGAATCCATGTTCGTGGGGATGTGATGATGAGTCGCCATGTCTGGCGTCGACAGCGTCGCGGAATAATGCCATTCCACTGGATTTTCCGTGGTATTGTCTTGGTCCGACGCCGAGGATAGACATGTTATGGACACCGTCATGGACCAGGGTCATTCCCTGTTTCTCGCCTTCGTCATCACCGGGCGAGGGATCCGGCGCAGCCTGTGGAGCTGGCGGTGATAGCGCCAGAAAGTCTCTTGGATGCCGCACAGAGCCCCCTGGGACATATTTCGATTCTGAGAAGCCGCGAGCTACAGACCGGGGCTGTAGAGACTTTAGCTCGAGCATGTCACCAAGCGCCTTTTCGACATCAAGGTCTGGATTAAGCTATAGAAAGCGTTAAATTGTGCGGAGGAACAAGTATAGTTGAGAATAGAACCTTCTTGAGCAATTGTTTCATATTGTGCATACGTTTCTCGACATTCTCGACGTAACTATTAATGACTCATGAGTAAGAAGAAAGACGCAAAAGAAGAAGCTAACCTGGCTGGATAGAAGCCTTGCTGAGCTGAAATCAGCACATGGACCAGCATCCTTGGATTATGGAGACGTACGTGAAGAGTCTCCACATACATGCACTCTACGCGTCGGCGAATGCATCGCGAGCACCGGTTGTCTGGTTGTTGAGAACCATCGCACTTGACTACGACGGAAGTTTATGACATTAGTATCGTAAACAAGCCGACAAGATAGGTACGATGACTGACTCTTTTTTCGCCTACAATAATCGCATGCGCGTTCAAGTTTGCGTCTCTTTTGCACCCCAGCCAGTAGAGGTCCTTGCGAGCCCCCTTGAGAAACTTGCGCGAGTATTTCCTCTGAACCGGACATTGGTGAAACCACGGAACGTTTTCCAAGGTCTCCCGCCTTAAATAAGACGTCGCAGAGCGTAGGTTTCAAATAAAGCTTGAATGTTGACAGAGAAGTCTCGGACCGAGCGTGGGCGTCATCCGCCCGGCGGCGGCGGCGGTCTCAGCGCATCGCAGTGACACAGGACCCGAGGCTGTCTCCGCCAAGACACAGCAGCAGGTCGGATGTTGTCCGACTACGTCCTCGACTACGGACAAGCATAGTGCCTGGGAGAAAGTTGAGGAGTTGTAGAAGACAGAGCACAAACTCGAACGTTGAACGTTAACGTTGAACGACCGTTCCGAGTCAACCTGAAGAAGTTGGCGACATTGAGCCATCCACGTGGCTGTCACGCGAGAAGTTTTTGAGCGCCGCTTGCCGGGGTGACCGAACGAGCGCTTAAATCAAAACTCTTGCGTAGCCTCCAACTTCTCGCTCGATCCTCCTAGCGAAAACAGCAAGTCCGACCTTTCAAACCTCCGTCATAACAGAGCCGTATAATTGGTCGTGTTATAACCGTAAGAAACAACTGCCTATGTCGAGGGTTTGGACTTCCAGCGGAATGCTCGGCACCATCCGGATCTCCGATGTTTGCGCAATTTACCGGCACCGCCTAGCGCACTCGTATGAACACCGCGCACCGTGCGTAGCCGTACGTACAGCCACCTCTACTCCTCTCTCATTTTGCTCCAACTTACAGTTGGGCCGGACCCGCCTGCATAAACTCAATGGCATTAACGTCCGCCAGAGTCCGTGAGTTTCGGCATGAACGTGACACGACTCAAGCGTGCCCAGGGAGGGCACCCTAGCTTCCGCGAACCCTCGGAGTTCATCTCTCAATCATGACTCTATCCTCAACGGTGACAAACATTTGCGCCAGTGAACGTTCAAACCGCCGGACGCCCTACAGGCTACCGTCCCGATACTAGCGTCTTCAGTCCAACATCGCTTCGGAGTATTTCCCTGCAACGCCTTCTGCGGCATCAGCCATGAGGCCTCATGGACATAAGTATCCCAGTTCTCCATGTATATGGAACCCGGAGATATACCGTTGTAACGTTTTCACCTTCACTAGAGCATGAGCGTGTTACTCACACGCATTTAGACCTGGCACGCAAATCGAACGGACTCACATGACCGTATTGAAAGATTCTGATACGTGATCAATCCCACGTCAAAGGTTCCGAGGTTCCGCGCCGGAATAGTTTCACACAACTTCGAAGGTCCGAGCCCGGCCCGCTTTGTGAGTTTGACTCACAAAATCTCTTCGGGACCGCTATACTGACAGCAGCCGTCGGCAGCATTGACGGTTTCCGCTCGGCTTCGCCTTGTACTCCGTGACTCACGGATAGCCGGTCGCTTTCTCAACCTTCTCGTCGGATGGAGATGGTACCTCGAGGCTCCGTGGTCGGCCGGCTCGCATTCTTAAACCACAACGCTCAGTGACCATCCGACATCACCCATTTCCCTGACTTCAAACTCAACCACCTCGCAATGCTCTCCAACATCCCAATCTCTTGGACGTGGGTCCTGGCTGCTATCTTCGTCGCCGTTGCTTTGAAAGAGATACAGACACGCCGAAGGCGTCTCCAGCTTCCTCCGGGTCCCCCAGGTCTTCCTTTCATTGGAAATGCTCTTGACGTGCCCCGTCGCTCGCTCGGGCACGAGTATATGGAGATGTCGCAGAAATACGGTGCGTCAACTCATCTTCGGCCCATTTCCGCGCCGTTGAGCTGCAGTCTCAATGCGAATTACAGGGGATCTCGTGTATTTGAACGCGATGGGCCAGCATCTCCTAATCATTGGGTCTCACAAAGTGGCACGCGAACTGTTGGACAAGCGTTCGGGCAACTACTCCGACCGCCCGTCGTCCATCATGTGCTCACTGTGAGTATCTCTTAGACACGCATGCACCCCACCGGCCGACACTCTATTCTGTGCAGGGTTGGACAGGACTCGTACGTTCCTCTGAAGAACTACGGGCCACAGTGGCGTCTCCACAGACGTGTCTTCCACCAGTCTTTCAATGCGGAGGCGACCACGAGCTACAACTCGATCCAGCTGGGCTACGCTCGGCGGCTCCTATCGGAGATGCTCGAGTCCCCGCAGCACCTCGCGTCGCACGTGAAGTTGTGAGTGCTCTTTCTCTCAAGTCTAGTATGCGAACGAGGGACAAATCCGAGCTAACACGTGCCACAGCTATTTCGCGTCGGTGCTCATGCGCGTCACCTACGGTCTCGACCTCACCGAGCGGGATGACAAGTACTTCGACATGGCCGAAGCGATTAACAAGGTTGGCGAGAACATCTCCGTCCCCGGCCGTTTCCTCGTCGAGTCCTTCCCGTGGATGCAGTACCTGCCAGGATGGTTCCCCGGCGCGGGTTTCAAGAAGTACGCGGCAGACGCGCATGCGTTTATGGAGGACTGCCACGAACAGCTGTACAAGGCGTCTCTGGACGCATTGGTGAGTTCGAGCTGAATGCGATATGCACGATCCTAACAAGGCGATCTCTTCGACAGCATTCGGGTGTCGGCCGCGATTCGCTCGTCTCTCGGGTGCTGGCAAACGTCAGTGAGAAGGAGCTGGAGACTGGTGGAGAGCGTGATATGGTTATATTCATCCAGCACCTAAGCGCTGCGACGTACGGAGGTACTATCGCTCGTTCTCTTTCGATTCATTCACTTCCACTCACCGTCTATTCTCTATTCACAGCCGGAGTCGACACGGTAAGCATATATCTCACTTACCACAGACAGCTACTCATCCAGGGCCTCACCACTACAGACTCACGTGTCCATCCAAGCCTTCTTCCTCGCCATGGCCATGTTCCCTGATGTCCAGAAGAAGGCGCAAGCCGAGCTCGACCGCATCGTCGGACCCGACCGCCTCCCAGACTACTCAGACCGTAACGCCCTACCGTACCTCGCCGCGCTCATCAAGGAGGTCCTCCGCTGGCACGTTGTCACGACCAACGGCCTCCCACACCGCACCGTCGCCGATGATATCTACGAGGGCTACCTCATCCCCGCTGGCACTATCGTCTCTGCGAACCTCTGGTACCTGTCATCTTGTCTCCAGGGATTGGACGCTCAACATGTGTTTCTGCAGGGCTTTCGGGCGTGACCCCGCCGTCTACCCGGATCCCGATGACTTCCGGCCTGAACGGTTCCTTGACGCAAATGGCCAGCTGGACGTACGGGATGCAGACCCTGCTAGTATCGTGTTTGGTTACGGCCGAAGGTGCGTCCTTTATATGATCGCGAAACGTTTCCTGCTGACTTCTGCCTGCTTGTTCTCTCAATGAACACAGGGTATGCCCCGGACGCTGGTTTGCCGAAGCTTCACTCTTCATACTCGCAGCCTCCGTTCTCCACTCTTTCGACATCCGACCACCCGTCGACGAGCTCGGAGTGCCCAAGAAGCTTCAGCATAAGATGGAGTCACCCGCGATCGTGTCGTGAGTACTAGTGTTGCCCCGCATTTGTTCTTACCACCCTTGAATACTCACTGCGTGGACTGTTCGGCTATAGGCACTTGGAGATGTACGACTACGTCGTCACGCCCCGCTCGGCGCGCGCGGAGGAGCTTGTACGGAACACGAACTGGCGCAATGGCTAACGAATCTCCGACCTTTCCTCACGGTAGTCTCCTCGCGCTGGGCGCGTAGCGGCTTCCCTGTTACGAGCTGGCTCGCATATGCTTCTTCACACCTTCCTTAATCTGACACCGTTGTCGAACGTCGTAAGTCGGAGAGACGAAATCGCCCTCCGTCGGATGGGGGCTTAGTGCTCCAACGGTTGCCAAGCGGGATGCGCAACTCATCAACTTCTTGTGGTCCCAGCCTCAACCTGAACAGACATCGGTATTCCGCACGTATCCACAAAATGCCTCCAAACCCATACACCCCGAACCATAGTTTGTCGGCCTCGACTGCCAAACACGCCCGCTCCGAAAAATCCTCAAGTGCACAGCACCGGGAAGCAAGTATCCGGCGGCGCCGGTAGTCGAGACCACCAGATATCGTTCCGCGCCACAACGTCTGCTGCGATCGACGTCCTCGTGGTATGTGGCTGGACAGAAAAACATTGGCACTGGCCCTAGAGCTCGGATCTTGTTCGAACGCCGCGCCGGTCTCTGTCCTCCGAGCTCGCTCGAGGCTCGCGCCGCCACGCTCTAGCTATGGCGCAAGGTCGGGCGCAGCAGCAGTATCGCGCAGGAAGCCCAGACCTAGACCCCAGCCCCAGCCCGTACGACAGTTCACTCCCAGCGCCCGCGTTCCCCCAGAAGTGTGTCAGCCACCGCCAGTGAACCTTGAACTTTGATAATTTCGAACGTCCAGCGCAGAGCCCGAGTCTCGACCTGTGCGCGAAGACTCGGAAGAAGATCCCCTCACTGCTCGCAGCGGGGCGCGTACCGCGCACGCAGGAGCGAGTCGCGCACCGCGCGTCGATCCGATCAGCAGCGGGACCAGGACCGGCGTTTGGGCGTTTGAACTTTGGAATCAAGAATCTGGAATCCGGATCCGGGCTGGGCCACACAGCTCAGACTCCGATGAGCTTACTTACTCAGTATCTACACGAAGACGCGCTTCTCAGCGCGTACGCCCTCCGGACTCCAGGCATCGTGGACCTGAATCGCGGGCGCCGGGCACGCCGGTCTACTTGGGTCAGCTTGAATCCTGGCGAAGTGTTCGCGCGCGGTTCTACCAAGTTCGTGACCCCGGGGCGGCCCGCCTCGCGGCGCGGTCACCGAGATCACCATAATTAAATGACGTAGCTGCGCCTCGCGAGTGGCAGTGGCAGTGGCGAGCACTTGAGATTCGAGGGAGCGTCTCATGTTGTACGACGTACGTACATTGTGAGACCTGGAATCCCTCAAAGACTAAAGTGTTACGTACGTACCTACTTACTTTTTTGACCTGCAATGGACTGAGATCTGAGACCGCCGCGGCGCGCATTGCGCAAGCACATCGAACTCGAATTGCCGCTTCCAAATTCCAATATCGAGTTCGAAGTTCGAACAGACCGCGGCGCGAGCGAGCGTCGCCCGGTCTACCTCCATTTCCACCTCCACCTCCACCCCGCCGGCGCCCCACCTTCTCCTTCTCGAGAGAGAACCCAAACCTGAAACAGAACCCAACCGTCGCGACCACCCCTCGAAGAAGCCCAGCTCAACGTCCGAGTGGCCAACTTACGCACCCCTCCCGGAACAAAAGCACCCCTCCGTACCCTACATCTCACAAGCAAGCTTCGAATTCACTGGCAAGTCTCAAGAACCCCCCGCAGGCCACAGCTTAAACCCCACACTCGCATGTACACTGCCATCCCAGTCCCAGTCGGGTCATGGACTTATGGTGCTACGCTACCATAGCAACCCGCCCCTCCAACTTACACACCTGAAACCTCCTGAATCCCGACAACGAAAGAGTAGGGGTTCTGTCTCAGATCCCCGCATGGCGGCACCCGCACACTGCACAGGACGCGCGGCGAATTCAACTTCGAAGATCCCGAGGACCGAGGTGCCCGCGGGCGCTCCTCGCGAGTCCACGCAAAGCCCGGTGATGTGCGAATGATGTCAATGTGAACGTACGGGGTGTGGCGCGAGCGGGTTACAATTACTTATATGCAACGCTTACTTGGGAGTCGGGATGCAGCGCAACGCATTCCATACGAGCTCGTACAAGCCAAACACACGCGCGCACACACGTAGTACACGGGCACAGCGACAAATCGAATCGAGCACAAACAACGCGGCGTTGGAGCCAAAGTACGATGTGTACATTACATACACATCCAGATCTTCACAAGCAGTATATATGTTGTACAAGTACGTGTAAAGACAGACAGAACAGGACGAGCTCGATCGATCGGCCGAGGGGGATCCGTGTGCGAGCGCGAGCGCGGACGAGGGGCTGTGCAATATGCAATGTGCAATGAGAGAGAGCTGAAGGGAGACGAGGGGAGGATGAGATGCGTGAATGCCACAGCGAGATGGGACGGACCGCCGACCTCGCTGATATCTGGTGAAAAAGCAAAGGAAACAAAGGCGCAGGAAAAAGAAGGCAGAGACTGATGGTACACTCGGATGCTGCGCTGCGACACGGGCACACGAAGGACAGAGACGGGCGGGTAGGGGCGATTAAAAGCAATGAGCGATGGGGAGCGGTCACGCATCTACAAAGACGCAGAACGACAATGGCAATGGCAGCGACAGTGTCAATAGCAATGGCGTTGGATATGATGATAATGATGATGATGGACGGATGGATGTGCGCACAGCAGTAGCAGTACTAGTGATAGACCGGGCGGACGCAGATGTGGATGCGGATGCTATGGAAGTGAAGCGAGCGTGGCCGGGGCGAACAGTGGACCCCAGACAGACAGACAGACAAACAGCGGGTGGGTGAGTGGCTATAGGGAGAGACGAGACGAGATGTGGGATGTGAGATGATGATGATGATGACGGCGACGACGATGACAATGGTGATGATGATGATGTACAAAGAGGGATTAGAACAGTGCTGTACATGACGAGAAAGACGCGCACGGGCAACGACAGCGCGCGGAGCGGAGAGCAGGGAGGGCATTATAGGAGAAAAGACAGTATAGGTAAGGGTAAGGGTACACACACGCGCCAGCAGAGGCAAAGGCAAAGCAGAGTTTGGGTGGATAAATACCACAGTTCAAAGCGCGTGCACCGCGAGCATCGAGTTCGCGGCGCGGGCGAGTCAACGCCACCGCCGTAGGACAGGCCACGAAGCGCGAGACAGCGCCGCGCGCATATATGCATCACAATGTGCGCATGAACGCGCACTTCGCAGCGCGCGGCGGACCGCGGTTGTTGTCGGAACCATGGCTTGTCCGGCGGGAACAGAAGATGGATGGGGGAGAGAAGAGCTGAGCTCACGACGGCGACGCTCACGAAATCTCGACGAAGCTGCGCCAGCTGCGCGTCGCGCCGTCGTCGTCACGGAAGTCGATGAAGTTCGTGAGCGGGGAGAGGAGGCTCTCGAAGGTCCCGCGGCGGCTCGAACTGCTCTTCTTCGAGCTCGGGGTGGAGCGCTTGCTCGAGCTGAGCGAGGGCGTCGGGATGACCATGTCCTCTTCTTCGTGGAGCACGTCGAGCAGGGAAGACTGTATGGGCGCACCGACCTCGGGTAGCGAGGAGAGCTGGGCGAATGAGGGGATGGAGACGTCGTCGAGCTCGTCTTCGTCGTCGCTCATGCTCATGAAGTTCTTCGGCCGAGAGCGGCGACGCTGCTTCCGCGGAACCCGACCGTCCACCCGCCCTTCCAACGCAGCGAGTGCTGCAGACCGGTTGACCTGACGCGTCCTGAACGAGGCCATGGAGCGCATCGACGGGCGCGCGCGGAGCGGCATCTCGGGTGGTGCTGACCGCGGTGCGTCCTCGATGTTGAGGGCCGCGAATGACGACGAAGCCACGCTGGGTGACATAGGTGGCGACATTGCGAAGTAGGAGCGTTCGATGGGGTCGAGGAGCGGAGAT
Organism: Grammothele lineata; assembly: GCA_002150815.3. Taxonomy (NCBI): domain Eukaryota; kingdom Fungi; phylum Basidiomycota; class Agaricomycetes; order Polyporales; family Polyporaceae; genus Grammothele; species Grammothele lineata. The sequence goes on along the minus strand of NDFF03000387.1, from coordinate 116,829 downwards.
ATGGGTGAGACGACGAGGGGGTCGGAATGAGTGGAGCGGTGGAGAGTGGGGGAGGTAGAGAGCTTGAGAGCGAGCTCGGCCGGGCGCCGCCTCGCGGGTAGCTGTGGGAGGTCGAAGGCGGGCGCGGGCTTCGCGCCGGGAAGGCCCTCGCGGGACGAGTGGCGGACGAGGCTTTTGCGGGGAAGAGAAGCTGAGCCAAGCTCGGCGAAGGCGGCGAACGTCATCGGGGGCCTGCAGCGGAGATTAGCGGGGGCGGGCGACGGCGGGGAACAGTCAGACACGCACGAGATGGGGTCAGCATCAGGCGACGCGGGCACGGAGCGTCCAAAGTGGGTCGTGGAGCGAGACGTGACCGTGTCTTTCCGCCTGAGGCTCATGGAGCGCATCGTACGGGCATCGGCGAGATCGAGGGAGAGGAACGAGTTCTCGACGTCGGAGCGGCGGCGGCGAGGCGCGAGGGTGAAGAGGATCGCGTCGTCCTCTGAGGTGAAGGCCTCGTAGAAGCTGTCGTGGTTGACGTCGACCGGGAGGCTGCCGCGACGGCGGGGCTCGACTTCGACTTCGAGAGAAGGGCGCCTCGACGAGGAAGGCGTGTTGCTCTCCGAGAGCAGTCCAGATGTGAAGAGGGGAGAGTACTGCGCGAACATGAGCGAGACTACGAGGCGCAGCAGGAGATGAGAAGAGCAGAGGCTTGGTAGGGCCGCCGACGAGGAGAGTGGCGTCGGGGACGGGGGGCGTGGTGGGCTCGAGGCCCGGCGGGAGGAGGGACGGTTATATCCAGCGAGGACACGCGCTTTGGCTTGTGCCGTTTGTCTCGTTTTTCGGATGACCCTGTCCCACGTGGCCGCTTAGCAGCAGCACTTAGATCCGGATCTGGCCCCCGGCGGACGCCCAGCCGCCCTCGGCGCACTTCACACCCCGTCACCCTTCACATCCGCGTTCGACCACGGCTCTCTCGCCGTCGTGAGTCGATCCCCGTCCCGCCGCGCGCTCCTCTGCCCACGACGCACACGTCCGTCTCGCGCCCCTCCGAGCGACCTTCCAGCAGAACCTGCCACCCATCCGCATCCTTCTCGCTCGCTGCGTGCTCGCACGGACGCTTCCCAGGCCCCGCCCCCGCGCGTCCCGCGCCCTGGCCTTGGAGCTGCCACGGCCCTCCGGTGCCACAATCACCGCCATCTACCCATTTCCGGCCGCAGCGCCTCTCCACTTCCCGCCGAGTTCAGATCCAAGTTCCTCCCAGCGCTCGCCCGAGAAACCCCCTCGAGTCCTCGAATCCTCGCGCGCGCGAGAGAGAACAGCGAGCGTCCCTGCTTCTTGTCGCCCTCGCGGCCACGGTAACGCGCGCGGGCAGGCACCGTCCGCACACGCTCCACACCCTCTTCGCGCGCGATGACCTCAACCCCCCACCTCAGTGCCTCCCGACTGCAGCGCCCCGTCGCCAACCGCATCCCCGAGGCTCGTGACCGCGGCCAGCTCAGGCCTCGCGCTGCCCCGCCCCGCCCCGCCCCACCGGCCCCGCGCCCCCGAACGTGTACGCACATACGCGCTATCAGCCCTCTGCAATCTGCAATCGCCCCCGTACGTCGCGGACCATCTATCCTTCCATATTCACAGCCAAGCTTATTGTTTTTGTCCTGCTCGGGGAGTCATCTCGACATACACGCACGTACGCCGCAGCATTGCGAGCTCCAGATCACTCCCCTGTTAGTTGCTCGGCCGCGGGCCCGCAATATCGCTGTGTCGCAATGATCTCGACCGCAGGAGAAGGAAAATCGAGCATGTCGTCTCGACGGCGTCTGCGCCACACCGCCGAGGAACGCGCCAGCCGTCAAAATCCCCCCCAGAGCCCAGAACCCCCCAGCTTAGCCCCGTCGCGAGCCGCCCCCTGTAAACAGCCAGTCGCGCGTCCGGCGCGACGTACGCCGATCCTCGACGCCCTCGCGCGACTTTGTCAGCCCCGAAAACACAGGAGCTGAATGGCGCGCACGGCTCGCGTGAGCCTCCGGCCCTACGCCTAGCGCTTTAAATCTGAATGATGGACACACAGGTCGCCGTGGCGCTCAGCGCGCAACGTTCACCACTGGCCATTCAACATTCAACATTCAACATTCAACAATCGTAGTGGTCGAGCTAGTGTCCATAGTGTCTCGCGCGCGTCGTAAGCACCCCGCCCGAGCGCTGAGGCGCGCGGCGATCCCGCCCGGGAGCGCACGGCGCGATGGGGTGACGGCGGGCGTTGAAGGTTCAAACATTCCGACGTTCGAATGCAAGTAATGTCGGGGAACGCAGTCGGGGAACGCGAACGCGAACGCTCACAGGCGGCTTCGACGCCACTGGATACGCTCGGTCGGTCTGTCAGTCTGTCCGGGACGGATACTGTCCTCCCTCCTGTCCTCCCGCGCTCAGTAAAGTAAACTGACTTCTTCCTACTCACTGCGCACGAGCAGAATCGGAGCGAAGTAAAAGCAGAAAAGGAAAAGAAAGAAATCGAAAAGAATCGAAGCCCCGCGCTCGCGCCGCCGGGGAAGGGGCCGGGGCCGGGGCCGCACTCGCGCCTCCGTCGCCTTCCCGCCCGCTCGAGCGGGGCTGACGGTTGCCGCGTTCGGGTTCGGGTTCTCGTACTCGTTCGTAGTGTTCGTTTCCGAGCGGGCAAGCGGGAGTGGGATGGTACAATCGGCACGAACGGCGCGCGCATGTATGTGCGTTCCATTCCCTGCTGATCGTCGCCGCGCCACAAATGCTAGTAAGTGCGGTGGGCTCCTCGGCGACGAACTCCCCAGGGTTTGATTATGTAGGAGCATCGCGGGTGTGTCATGCGCAGACCCGCGAAGCTCCAAGCCTAGGGACACACGCGCAGTTCGTACAAAGTTCGTTATGTGTACACATCCACAGTGTACTCGTATGTGGTTCGACCTTTGCGCAGGTGACCGCGGTCGTTGGTGGTGGTGGTTGCCAGTTACCGGGCGTGACGAGTATGTATGTGTGGATCGAGTGCGCGCGCACAATCGCCGTTTGGCCTCGTCGTCCTCGCAGCCGTCTCGCCGTCATCAAACCACCTCTCGCGTTCTCATTGATATCCTTAATCCCCGTTGAAGCGCGCCGAGTTCCGGGCTCGCGCGAAACGTGAAGAAAAGCCCGTTGTGCCCCTTTCACGACCCCCGCCCGCCCACTCGCCGCCGCGGCGCGCGGAGGAAACGCGCCCTCCGCAGTACAGCCACCGGCAAGCGCGCCCCGCGAACCCAAATGCGGAAGAACGTCGGCTGCTTTCTTGTCTCTCACGATCATCAACGGCGAACGTGCTTACGCGCTTTTGTCCGTCTTTGTTCTCGCGAACTTCTCGCGCGCTCTCGCCGACGTTCCCGTCCTCTCGCGGGGAAGCTGGGGCTGGGACTGGAGCTTGAGCTTGACTTTGATGCCAGGCTGGCGCCGCGGGGTCCGTCAGGCGGGGTACGTACGTATTCGATACGTACATAGCTGCAGCTATAGACCTTCGAGCGTGGAATTCAGCGGGGCCACGGCGCGACGGAGGATTTAGACGAGCTCGGCGGCGAGCAAGCTTGAGAGGACAAAAAGCCTTGGGCTTCGAGAACTCGAGAACTCGGAGGACGCGGGGTTCGTTGTCGCGTATCATCACGAACGTACACACTCGATGGCCCGCGCGCGCCACCATCAACCGGTTGTGGGCGTTGGGTATGGGAGTCTTGTACAGACAATGCTTTTTGTCTTTGCGCGCGTCGTGGACAAAAGGCGGGTAACCGCGCGGGGTACGCCATCATTGCACTTTTGTTGAGACTACGTACTGAGTAGCGGCATAACCACGATCATGATCAATCGCATGTCTTCTCATTCTCACCGAAGGACTTGTAGTAGCAAGTACAAAGGCCTTAGTGGCGGTACTCTACCAAAGTTTCTTCCTGGCGGATCGGAGCCCCCCAAGCCAACATCGAGCCATCCTTCATTGCGCGGCTGATGACCCGCCCTCTCCCGCCCCTGGCCCTTCCTCCGAGTTCCCTGCAGCTGGCGCCTGCGGGTGCAATGCGCCCACCCGCGCACACTCGGCGCTGTCTCGCACTGTCACGATAACCGAGCGCGTCGGCGTCGGCGTCGGGTTCGGAGGCGGGGTTTGACTATATGGGGGATGGCGCCCCGCCGGGTGGCTGAAGGGAGCGGGGGGCTGTGTTCCGAACGCGAACATGAACACGAGCACGGCAAGCGAGGTCGGAGGAGACGACCCGGTTGGCGTCGGGTTGTCGTCGAGTCGCCGGCCGGCACCTGTTCCGAGTTTCCTGCAGACGCGTTGGCTATGGGGACATTAATCGAGTGGAGATAGATAGAGGATCTAGATAGGTTCTGTTTCAGCTGAAGTCATCGTTGACGAATTTTGGGAGCCTCGGTTATGTAGTTGGAATTGGGGAGTAAGTCCCTGGAGACTATCGGTGCCTATCGACTGCCCAGGTTCGCATTTGAACGTAAGTAGCCCCGCCGATCCGACGAGTCAATAGAAGCTTGTGACGTGCCAATGCTAGAAACGGCCGAGTCCTCGGGTGCGAATCAGCGCGGATCTCAATATGAGTCGTGTGGCCGCCTCCAAAACAGGTCATACCAACGGCAAGTGATCTCGGGAGACACTCCGAGCTCAGACTCGGAGGAGCGGCCCGACAACAGGTGACGACATTGATAAATGCCGGCGGTTTCACTCTGCCTGGCAGCGACTCGATCACGGCGTGGCGATCCGGTGCGCGCCGTACGCGACGTTGGGCAGGCGGATCGGTCGTCGAGGGCAACGGTGCAGACGCGTTGTGTCACGCGCGCGTGATGATGAAGGCGGCGGGACACGTCGAAAGGTTCAACCCGCGGGCCGCGTGATCGCGTCGTGGGCGTCTTGGGCGCGGCGCGTCCGCGTCGGGTGCTGTCCGTTCTCGTCGTGCCTCCGCCATGCGTCTTCTGTCTTGACTCCTTCTGTCTGGATTGGCATCTCGTTTCGCTCTGTCTCTGATCCTCTCTACGACGGCGACCACGAGGATCCTACGCAACTCACACTGGGCAACGTGTCGGACAGGCGGGCGCGGTCACTAATTGGCGGCCATCAATGTCGCCGCCGGTCGGCGCAGCATCATGCAAAGTACAGAGCATCACGGCCAAAACGCTGCAGCGGCGACCGCGAGGCGCAAGGCAAACAACACGTTTTTTCCATCCCCATGCAGACGTTGCGTGCGCGTACATGGGTATGTATGATCCGGAAGGCCCAGTACGTATGGCCGGAGGACCATACATTGAGATGGGCCGCCGAATCAACATCGACTCAGCACTCCATGCGTTTGGCATGTCTGGCGTGCAACCGCTTGCTGCACGCTGCTCCTCATACCTCGAATGTGGCATTTCCGTCTTGAATTGGTACGTGTTTGTGATTATAAGTCTTCTACGGCCAGACTGAGGGTTTCTTTGAAGTTTGAGTGTGGCTCTCTTGAAGTGAAGCGCGTCTGGTGCAATCCGAGCTTCCCTTACGATGTCCTCAAACCCACGTCCCGACATCGATTTCCGTCCCATCCACAACGACAGAGCCTATCAAAGCCCAAGCCCACCAACACCAACACCAGCTTCAACGATCCCAGAATCCCACCATCCACGCAATTGCACCCCGCGACACGACGTCGACGCGTCACGCGCGTCGCGGGACCCACAACGCCTCGAGGCACGGTGTGCGACGCTCGTGCGGCTGCGCGCTCGAACTTCGCACCGGACGTCCCGAGCTTGTTCGGATCACGCTCATGCTGGCACTGACGGGGACAGGCGGACGGCGGGACACACAGCGCACACTGTGCACTGCACAGTGCTAGATTATCCCGCGAGCCTCGCGGGTGCACTCTGCCACGCTCGTGGTGGGTGGGATCCCGCCCAGGTTGGGCTGGTATGCCAAGGATCCCGAATCTTGACTTTAGTTCGGCGTGGATATTCGACGGCGGGCGCGGGGATAGGTGAGTGCCTGCCTCTCGAGTCGCCGTCGCCTAACATTCATTGACTAGGTAATAGGCAGGCCTCCTCCCCGTCCTTCTCGGATCCTCAATCACGCCGTGTCCGCTCGTGTTCTGACTTCTGAGATCCCCGCCTTGCTTCGCGCCTCCACTCCCGCCCTCCGCGCTTCCAGGCTCGCGGCTCGCGGTCCCCGTGGCCGGACAGCCCGCCCCTCGCCCCCGGAGCACCTTCAAAGGATCAAGGATCAATTATGGCCGGATCCTCTCATCCACGTTCCCCCGTGCGAACCGCCCGCCAGTTAAGACGCACCGCCCCCGGACGTACCGTATCTCGTAACCTCCCGTAAGTACCAGTGTCAGTGCTAATGTCTGTGACGTATCAAGAAGTACTTACATGACGCTTGACAGGAAGAGGGGGTCGTACGACACGCCACGGGCCACGAGGATCAACGATCAATATCCGGATTATAGACGGCCGGCGCCCCTTCGCGCGGAGGCGGGGAGAGCCTGGGAGGAGGATGGCGGCCTGCGGCCGTGGCTAGGGTGTTTGTTTCATCTCCAGGCGGCGGCGGCGACGAACGATGAATGCCGTATGTGCTGTAAGTAACTTACAGAGGAAGGGGCGCACGGGACCCTGGGTGGTACTTACTCAGGTTCTCAGGTGCAGGGACGCAGGGCGGGCGGCGTGTCCCTTTCTTCGGCCGTTCGCGGGCGGCCCACGTTCTCGCGTAGCATTCGCGCTCGTCCCCGCGCACCCATATCCCGTCAATGCATTCAACCCCATTCCGCCCCCGGACCCTTCGGACGTCCGGAAGTGCTCACTACCTGTTGGTTTTGCAGACTACGCGTAGGCCACGAGGTGCTCTGCGAGCGATGGTCTTGACAATTAGTACTGACCGGTCGCGGTAGGACGTCAAAGCCTCAAGTTCAACCTGGAGCTTCGACCGGTACACGTTCCCTCCGGGTAACGACGAGCTCCGGTGCGAAGCCTGATGAAGATGCGCCTCCGCGCGAAGTTGAACGCTCAACGCTCAACGCTGATCACGCGTGGCTCGTAAGCGAGCATGTGTAAGTACTACGTTGGACAGTTGGACGTGCAGAGGAGGTAGACGAGGCAGGTTTGCCACACGGCGTATCTCCTGCTTTCTCACTGCTGATGGCCTCTCGTTCACAGATGGAGATGCAAGCAGGCTGAGTGCGCTGCTTATGAACCTCACCGCGCACGCCGCGTCGCGCCCGCTCGGCCGACCGTTCGAACGCTCGCATCCTCTTCGGTCCTCTGGTAGCAAGTAGGACTGCACGATCTGTGTCGAGATGACCGCCGCGCACTATCTGCGTCCCCGCCAGTGCGCTGTCCACGACGGCGGCCCGTCCCCTACTTATCTACGTCTACGTCTACGAAAGCAATGAAACCCCTTCACCTGTTTGCGGTAATGAACGTGGTTGCACAGTACGTATATGGTCGTGCACGCGGGACCCTTGCGAAGCTGCAAACCGCCGGCAAGCCCGCGCACGCGCGCGTGTGGCTTGATCGCGGGCAATGAGGCCAGAGGAGGGATCGATGGAGGTGTGTCGGAATCGAAGTGGGGTTCTAGCTCTAAGCGTAAAGTGAGTTACTTTCCGCGGCTGGCTTCTATCGCCGCGTACGTGAAGTGTTGACCGTGTTCGATATCTCAGCGTGGTAGCACTCCGGAGCAGGCGCACGGGGATGCGCCGTGTCGCGCGCTAGCGCCCCGCCACACGCAAGATCTGGCAGCCGTAGTGGGCACGAGGAGTCGCCGGCGGCGGCGGCGGCTCGCGTTCCGCGACCCTCGGGGCTACGGTCTGCCAGCTCGCTGCTGCGCCTATGCCAAAATGCATCTTCACAGAACACCAGCCTTGGAGGAGGCGCGCTCAGGGGGACAAAGCGCGCGCCGCTGTCGAATATTTTCGACCCATGGGAGGCCGCCGGGCTGGGCGCGGCCTCGTGGATCAGCATTCGCTGCGCCATTGCTCGGGGCGAGCGGGCGCGAAGGCGCGGAGGCGCGTGCGAGGACGGAAAGCAATGCATGAACGGGTACGCCGGTGGATGTGTGGTCCGCGGGCCTCGACCGCAGGTCTCCCGCGAGGCGGTGGGCGCAGAGCCAATGACAATGAGGTGCGCATTCGGACGATCGCGAGCTGGGCTCGATGCTGATTGCCTCGCCAGCGCGCTCGCGTTCTCGGGCGAAAGTTCAGAGAAGCCTGGACCGGCCGCACGATACAAGCACGATGCACGTCGCAGACTCAGCTGAACCGAACTAAGGCGGGGCATACGGCTGCGGGGGGGCTTCCATTCATCGCGCGCGGGGCGGGCGTGTGTCCGGCGGCGAAGGGTCTTGCACGTCGACGTCCACTCTTCACGCGTGGCAGCGTTTTCGATGTACAGGCCCATGACGAGGCCTAGGCTCGTCCACTCCACTAGAGACGCCGTGGGCACGGCGTTGTGTCCATCGATGCGTTTCGTGTGTGAGTGGTCTATATGCCGTCCTGCTTGCATCGGAACCGGTCTATGTGTCCTTGCATAAGTATCGTGCCAAGTTCGGCTCCATCAATGTCGCTGGACCAGAGCGCGGGTTCTACTGACCACTCTTCACAGTGGTCACCACGCAGCGCGGAGGATCGATGCGCCTCGCGCGCCCGGCTTTCGATACTCCCGCACGTCTCTGACGCGCCGCGCGCCTCCACAATTGCCAGCAGTGACAAGTCTCTAGTTCCGTGCGCGATCGCGCCTGCGTTCAGTAGCGGCGTGCCTGATGCCTCAAGTAAGTTCCGTCACCTGTGTCCCCTGCGTACACCAATGTTTGATCTCTGCGTCGAATGGACGTCGCGGAATCGATCGACACCGAGGCCGTCTTGGCCCCGGGTGAAAATATCGACATAACGGGCTAGGACGTTGCTCGGTCGCGAGCCTCAGCCACAATCCCACTAGTACTCTATCCCGCCCGCGCCGGAGTCGGAGGCCAGCCTAGTAAGCGGGCGTCGTTCATCCATATGCATATCGATTTCGATGTCGGCCTCCGATGCCGTACGTCCAGCTGCGCCTTTCAAAGTCGTTATGAATAATGTGCGAAGCCGCAGGGAGTTAAACCCACTAGAAGTCGCGATACATAGCAACGCATGAACGGGCAATGCTGGCTAGCCAAACCTTCCGCCGCCGCGGCACGTCAGCGAGCGGGAAATCTCTCCTTTAGGATGACCGACGCCCACGACGAGTACGTGAGTGGCTGGCTATACGCACACTTGGAGGAGAATAGTGAGGACGTCAATATAGCGTGTAATACCGCAGGCTGGCTGAGTCAATGGGTAGATGGCGGGATCCTAGGGAAGTTCACTCCCGGTCCACAGGCACGCAAATACAAGTTTGAATATGTAGGTCTCACTTGTCGCATCATAGCGACGCGACGTGCGCCCACCATCAAAATTTGTGGCGCGGACGTTCAGTCCACATGAAGCATTTATCTGACTGTCCGGGTACGCCAAGGGTACGCAGTCGGACGGTCTCGGGCGCGTCCTCGGCGTCGTGTCTAAGCGCGTCGGTCGCTTGGGCTGTCTTCGCGATCTATGCATTCTTGCAGGTTAGCTCGGTGACTTCAGCGTCATCAAGGCTTCTGCAGGTTACGTTAAAACAACCCGGCTGGCCATACACTTCTAGAATAGGGGAGTGACAGTGAGTTGGTGTTACTAACGGTCTTCATGCTTTGTCTCCCGGCGGCGCGATAAGTATTAACTTTGGCTTGCTCAGTGCGGGTGACGTTAGAGCATAAGTTCTACCCGGGGCCTGCTACGTCCACACGGTAACATCCGATCTTGCTTTTCGCACAGTACTTCACTGCATGGGTCATATGCAGAGAATTGACGATGGATCGGTGGTGTATTATGTGGGAGTGGAGGAGGACAAGATGAGGAGACGAGTACTTGGTCTTGCCGTCTCAATTTTTGATGCGGTGGTTCGGGCCGACTTCCCGAATCTGGTATAGACGCGCGTTGCCGTGCCTTGGTGTCCCGCTGGCGCCGGTTTTGAGCCTGCGCTGCTGCAACTGGACGTCCACTCATAGCAGCTCAGTCAACCCACCCTCTCCCCCAGGAAACCCGAGGAGGATCTCTGGTTCATGGACTGCTCTCCGGGATCTGCTCATACGCTCCCAGGCACTCTCGGACTGTAGGCCTGCTGCTTCTCCCGGACCCCGCGGCGCAACGTTGTGGCTTGCGGCTGGAAGTCTGTTGTATGCGCTACATACGCATTGGTGAGTTGTTGTCATCCACTGCTACTATAGACAGCTTCATCTCGGTGCCTTACTCAAACGCCACCACGTAAACCCCAGGCCGCGGTGCCGTGGCTGCTCGTGCTAGCGCAGGCTTAGGAACGACGTCCGCAGCGCGCGGGAGTGCGGGGAAAGGTTAATCTTTCAGGAGCACTGCGCATCTTTGGCAGAAGCCGGAATGCTGATCAGAATGCTCTGGGTTGGGGAAGCCTGTCCCATCGCTGTCAGAGTTTGTGGTCTCTTTCACATGCATCGAGCAAGCTCGATGTTTGGTATTACTAGCGAGTATATGCGACATGCTGCGCGAGCAACCGTCCTTCCAGCAGCACATCGTAGTCCGGCTTTAGACCTTCAACTCACCATCCGGCGCTGCGACTCAAGGACAACATTACAGATGAAAGTAAGTGAACGATGATTTATTTCCATGGGGTCGGAGGGGTGTACTTACAGCCTATTCCTGCAGTGGACTGATGCATCTGTCATGATGTCCGGGAATCCCTCCTTTTGATCCGCCTCCTGGATTTGCTTTGTGCGCCGACGCTACTGGCGTTACAGATGGCATGCCGTCAGCCTACGCCCGATGCGAGACAGTAAAAGAGACGTTTCGCTCGCCTCAATGCGCTTAGGCTGATCGGACTCAGGGCCCGAGGGACGGTATCAGCACCGCTGTCAATGACCAGCACAATATCTCCAGTCAGCGTCCGGGCGCGGCCCGGGTGCTGCACATGGGCGCAGTAGGTGGTTTGTCCGTCTTCGGACGCGACGCTGTCGCTACCGCGGGCGCAGAAGTTTGTGGAACCGCAACGGCCTTCTTTCGTTGCGCGGGGCTTCTTGAGCATCTTAATTCGCATGCGGTCTGGGGCCTCCCTGATGGCGATGGATCAGCTCGGCCGTCGTGCCTGCTCGTCATGCGCTTGATAGGGCACTGATGGCTCGCCAGCCCCTCTGATGAACGAGGGCGGTGTCCGGCGTCTAACGTCGATCCGTAAGTGCCCCTTTGACATCTGTTGACTTCCGAAGCTTACCGCGATTAACCCTTCCTTCAAGTCGCGCCGTGCAAAGACTTATGGACGGATATGCTCGGCGCAGCCACCTCCCCTCCTCCATCAGCGACGCCCTGGGCCCACCTTTCCCTCTGCGTCCGAACCAAAGGGGCATTTCCCTGATGTGCCCCCGACGCACATCACGATTTGCGCTACCCGTCGTACCCCTGGCGCGTCGTATCGGAAATCGACGCGGACGGCCGCTCGTCCCAGCAGCCAGTCCTCGCGTGCGTATATAACCCGCGCGGCCCCGCTCCCCAGGGCCGCCTCCATTTCCCGACGACGACGACGACGCCGCAGACGACGGGCAAGACGACACGATGCTGCTGACCGGATTCGCTCTTTCCTCCTGTCTTCTCGCCTTCGCGGCTGCGACGCCGCTTCGGGTGCGCGACACGTCTGTGAGCGCGAAGCTCGACAAGGCTACGGTTGTTGGTACTTCGAACGGGACCGTCGACCAGTTCCTTGGGATTCCCTTCGCGCAGCCCCCGTAAGTCCCAGCCTCCCCTCTCACGCCCGCGCCCTCCCCCTATCCCCCTCCATACAAGCATACAAACAGAACTGGTACTAACGTCCCCGCCATCCGCGAACAGAACAGGGAACCTCCGCCTCCAACTCCCGCAGCTGCTCACATCCTACAATGGCACGCTGAACGCCACCGCGTTCGGGAACCAGTGCGTGCAGCAGACGCTCAACTTCCCCTCGGGCGTGCCGAACGAGCTCCTCGCGGACATCACGCCGTTCGTGAGCGCGTTCGGGGGCAACCCGAACGTCGCGCAGAGCGAAGACTGTGAGTGTCCTTTCCCGTGCCCCTGCCTGCGCGTGTGCTGTGGGGGATGGAGGGAAGGAGGTGCTGACGGGTGCACTGGTGATGATAGGCTTGAACTTGAACGTCATCCGGCCCACGGGTACCGCGGCGAACGCGAAGCTTCCGGTCGTTGTTTGGATATATGGTGGCGGGTTCGCGTTTGGCTCTAACGCTGTGTACGTCTCTGGTCCTCTCAGGAAGTTCTGGAAGCGCACTGACAGGCCCGCGTTGTAGTCTCGATGGCTCGCAATTCGTCCAGACTTCGGTCAACATCAACCAGCCCGTGATCTACGTTGCGATGAACTACCGGTTCGTCGAGACGCTTCCCGCCAAGTTAACCGTTCGCTGATACTTTATGTAGTATCCATGCTCTCGGTTTCCTTGGTGGACAGGAGGTTAAGGACGCTGGTATTGCGAACATCGGTCTGCAGGATCGTCAGTATCCCACTTCGCGACATTATCGACTGCACGCTGATCGCGTCCGCTCCAGAACGTGCCGCGCTCCGCTGGGTCAACAAGTACATCTCTGCGTTCGGCGGTGACCCGACGAAGGTCACCATGTAAGCCTCTTTCGTACTCGCCCTTCCCCATCGTCCGCTCACACCTCCGTACAGCTGGGGCCAGAGCGCAGGCGCGATCTCCGTCTCGCTCCAGATGCTCGCGAACAACGGCAACACCGAGGGCCTCTTCCGCGCCGCGATCATGAACTCAGGCGGTCCCCCTCCGACGGGCGACGTCACCGAGACGCAGGACACCTTCGACTTCATCGCCGAGCAGGTCGGCTGCTCCTCCGCCTCAGACAAGCTCGCGTGCCTCCGCGGGGTCGACCTTGACACGCTCATGGACGCCGTGAACCAGACGCCGACGGTCATTAGCTTCGCGGGGCTCAACACGCCGTTCATGCCCCGCGGGGACGGCTCGCTCATCTCGGGCCCGCCGCAGCAGATCTCGAACGCGGGCAAGCTCGCGAACGTGCCGTTCATTATTGGGGACACCGTCGATGAGGGCACGCTCTTCTCTCTCGGTAGCATGAACATCACGTACGTCGTCCCGTTTGTTTCTTCTTTCCTTTGTCCTTGTACTTAGATCTCGCTGTAGCACGGACGACGAGTTCACCGACTACGTCCAGAAGAATTGGTTCCCTGGCGCAACCAGCCAGGATATGGCCACCCTCGATGCTCTCTACCCGTCGAACGTGTCGATGGGCTCGCCCTTCGCGTCCGGCACCGACAACGCGTTCACACCCGAGTACAAGCGTATCTCCGCCCTCCAGGGCGACTGGATCTTCCAGGTCCCGCGTCGCAACCTTCTTAACAAGTACTCGGCGACGCGCAAGACGTACTCGTTCTGTGAGTTTGTTCCGCATGTATGCCTGCATGATTCAGCAGCTGATATGCTTTGGCATATAGTGAGCGCACGAGGTGACTACCCCGGCGTTGGTGTCGTAAGTCCCTCTTATCTTCTCATCTCGCCTGGCACGCGCTAACGCCCTCGCAGGGCCACGGCAGCGACCTCTTCATCGCGTACGGCGGCGGCGACATGGCGCAGTACTTCGTCCGCTTCATCGCCAACCTCGACCCGAACCCGAGCACGCACAAGAACGGCTGCGTGCAGTGGCCGCCGTTCAACACCATGTTCCGCTGGCAGCTCGAGTTCACGGACGACGCCGACCAGCCGACCCAGATCACGATGGACACCTACCGTCTTCAGCCGATGCTCGAGGTCTCGAAGCTCTCGCTTCAGTACCCCTTCTAAGTCCTGAGCTCAGCCTTGAGTCCCGCGCGCCACGATATCCTCACCCACCCCACGCATGAGCGCACACACGAACATTCACTCACCCACCACACTGCATTGAACGCGTCAGCATCATCGTCCCGTCGTCTTTATCTCTAACTATCTCCGCATACCTTTACTCTATCTATTCCCTCTATTTCGCTGCACATCCCTCTTGTACTAGTCCCGTACGTCCTCTCGCCTCTCGCTCCCTCGCTCCTTACTCCCCTACGCTTCGTGCGGCTGTCCCGTGTATAAGCTACAGCGCCGTCCTGCCCCTGCCCCGCCGCCGCTCCGACCCCTCGTAGTCGCTAATAGCGGGCTCCTGGAGGCTGGAACACTAATCACTGCTAGCTAGGTGTACTAATGTGCCCTCGCCCACACGATACGGTTCGATACATGCGTACGCAGGATCTCGTTCATGTAACAACATATGTGTTGTGTTCTATCTCCGGATGCATCTAGTTTGGCTATCCATCTCTTCGGCCCAATGCGACCTTGCAGCCTTCGCTCTGTGGCTTGACCGGGCGGTGATGGTGCGCAACATACTTGCACTCATCTGGACGCTCTGTGAGATCGGGAGAAGGACACCCAACTTCATGTCTCGGAGCCCTTAATCACAGTGTACATATTGCAAGATTTCCCTGGTCGCCCAGTTGTGTGTCGATGACGGAGATAGTACGTCGCGCTACTTGGCTCTTACGCGCCGTAGTTGGATATAAGAACCCCTACATATTCGGGCCCACCAGCCAGAATTGCGAGTCCGGGACTATCATGATGTGCTATGGCAAGGATACGGTGATCAGCTAGCAAAGCTCAACGGACGAACGGGCGTTTTCCGTAAGTCGTTGGATTCTTATGTAGCTAAAGCATGAGTAAATTACGCGGGATTCGCATGTAAACTCAGCATTGTCGTCTAATGTGTGAAGTAGAAGAGAGTTGGAGTAACTTGAAGCGTTAGATGCCGGACGACTCACTCTGATGGATGGATCGGACCAGAACTGACACGACTGTGTATTTGTAAGGCATTTTTCTTATAGGCCCAATGGTCTAGTAGTATGATTCGCGCTTCGGGTTGCTTGAGCTTGCGCGAGGTCCCGGGTTCAATTCCCGGTTGGGCCCGAGAATTTTACTCCCGTCTCCGTAGTATAGGCGCCGGCAGCCTCTTGGACATCATCTTTGCAATCTGGATTCTCGACTTGATCTTGACCGACGTCCTCCGCCTTATTCGCACCTGCCTCATGCTTTCGCTGTTCCTTCCCATGTTGTTTTTCTCCGGTCTCACTCGAGAATCGCGTATGCGTCAGAGTTGATCGCAAGATTGCAAGGTCTTGTCGTAATCGTTCTTCGCACACGCTCCATGATTCTTCCGGAGGCCTCATTGCGCCCGCGTGCTCCCCGAATGTCCTCGACTTCGCCTCGACCGGAGTAGTGAGTGATTCTCACCCTTCAGCTCTTTCTCCTCGTCCTCATGGCTGAACCCACAGACGTCTTCTACAATGCCCCGCCGTACCGACAGAGCTACGCCAGTGTCCGTCGGGCGCCGCGCTACAGTCGCAACAGCACTGCGCCAAGCTGGGTCTCTCAAAACATGCTTTCGCCCCCCAGGGCTCCTTCCTATGGTGGTACAGCATCTACCCCGGGGTCACGCCCGTTGCCCTCTCCGTCCTCTGCTCCCTCTCGCGGAATGCCCGAGCGGCAGCCTAGCTATCGTTCTCCATCCGACCAGGGACAAGAAGTCGAACTCCACTCACACTCTTCATCGTACCCGGGGCCTCCAGCAGAACCGAGAGACGAGAGGGAGTTCGATGCACCGGAGGAGAATATGACGATTGGGCAGAGCGTGGATGATTACGAGTACGTCGACTATACCGGCCATCAAACAGAGGCGATCCCAGAGGACGATGGTTATCCTCAACCCACGTACCCGACTGAAGCCGCGCTGGCTGAGCCATTCATGGTACCGGAGGTCGCCCAGCCTGGCGTTGCACAGGAGTCTTTCCCTAAATCCAAGAGTCGGGCGCGCCACTTCGTTGGCGGCTTCGTAGCCGGTTTGAGGAAGCTCCCAAACGCCGTCGCCAGGAGTCATTTCTACGACCGTAGCGCTACGAGAAGGGGTGCACCGGGTACGCAAGACGCAGCCGCAGGATCTTCTAATTACCTCCCCGCATACAACGATCCCGGGACCACCATCGACGCCGCTCAAGTGCAGTATGTCGAGGCTTCAGAGATGCCCGCCCCTCGCCACTCCGGAGCAAGCGTCTCGTACCGCGCAACGAGCCCACGGTCGAGCCACCCCAGTCGAATAGTGAGCGTACAGATCTCCAATCGCAGTTCTCAGGGAAATGCCCACGCTGGAGGTGCATTCAGCCCGCGGTTCGTGGCCGCAGACGCTGTCGTCGTAGAACCTCAACCTGCCAGCGACTACGCCAAGATGGATACCCCCATTCGTTTCGCGCCCCCAGCCGAGTCTCTTAGCGCACATTTCACGCGATTCAACAAGTTCCTCCACGACCTCAAGGACCTGCCTTGGACCTCCGAGCGCGTGGCGGTGGACTACGTGCCCGCTCATTCTTCCCGAGCCTACGTCGGGGCAGCAAAGCCCTCCGGTTCGTGGTACAACTACAACAAGCTCCAAGATCCCGACCTCCTCGCTAGCCCGACCAGTCCTGGGCCCGCGCGGCGGGCTACCGCGCTCAGAGGAAGCACTGACGCGGGCACGACTGCGAGTATCCGCTCTGGCATGCGCGTGCAGCCCGATCACCGTTCTCCTCTCGGGAGCTACATGACCTCCCCAGGCATGGTCTCCTCGCCCGGAGCGTCCTCACACGGGCAGGGACAACACCCGATGTCGTACAGCTACTACTTCGCACCGCCCCAGCCGCTCTACGTCTACCCATCGCCCATGACCTCGCCCATGACGCACCCAGACGGGACGGAGTCCTCGTCTTCCTCCGCCATGTCGCCCGCGCCTGTGCACCCGCAGGCGTTGCCGGTGTATATGATCCCCGGCCCGTCGCCAGGCCTGATGCCTCGTTCGCCGCCCCCTGCACACGCGGTGGACCACACTCAGTCCCCTCGTGTGACGGTGACGCCCGCGAACGTCCCGCTGCCCCAGTCGCCCATGCCCCACGCGTCTCGTTCTCACTCCCTTTCGCACTCTCACTCTCACCATTCCGCATTAAACGCCCAGTAATCTTGTTATGTACGCCCCTCAGTTCCCCATGCACGGACCCAGGTTGTATTATGCAAATGTCTGTTTATGGTCTTCTCTCTGTTATATGTACCAGGTTCTCCATTGCGATATGGACCGTTCCGGAGTTTCCGTGTCTGCGATAGCGGCGGACGTCGACAGCGGTCAGCCTCCAACCTCGATTGCAATGTAGCTCAGCGCACATATGCGCAGGGTGCAACAGCGAGTATCCTGCTGCCCAGTCTCTGTCTTTTGCTCTCTTCGCTCTCGTCAAGTCCGCTCTCGCAAGTCTCCCGCGTCGGTATCGCCATGGCCGTCCAGATCAACAACCGCGAGTTCAACACCACCGACTTCTGGTTCGCTGACGGCAACGTCATCCTGCTCGTCTACAATGTCGCGTTCAAGGTACACCGGGGCCAGCTCGTGCGTCACTCGGACGTCTTCAGTGATCTCTTCTCGTTACCGCCGCCCACCACGGAGATGGTCGACGGATGCCCATGGGTGGAATTACACGACGACCCCTCCGACGTGCTGCACCTCCTGCGCGCTCTCTACGATGGGCTGTGAGTGCTCCATTGCGGCTGACAACTCACGCGCGCCGCTGACGTCGTGTTTCAGATACTTCACGCAGCCCTGCGCGGGCGACTTCTGCGCCATCTCGGGGGTGCTCCGGCTCTCGTGCAAGTACCTCATCGACCACCTCCGAGAACGGTGCCTCAAGCGGCTGGAGAGGGACTGGCCTTCGACTCTCGAGGCGTGGGACTGGCGCGAGGACCAGGCGACGATCAAGGATATCCTGCGGTACTCGCCGCGCGAGCACTACGCGCACCCGGTGCACGTCATCCGCCTCGCGCACGAGCTTGGGCTCGAGCACATCCTCCCTGCGGCGTACTACGACCTCTCGCGCTACAGCCCGCGCAAGATTGCAGGGGGCGCGTCGCCCATCCCCCCAGCGCTCCCTCTTCTCACTCCCCCGTCCATGGAGGGCCCACCAGGGGCGTTCAACGTGCGGCTATCCGACGCAGACCTCTTCGCGACGTTCAAAGGGCGCGAAGCCGGGCAACGCTTCCTCGCGGGGTGGATCGAGCGCGAGCTCTCCGGACGCGGCCCAACAGCAGCGTGCACGAACCTCGGCGCGCACGGAGGCCACGCGTGCCGGGAGTCGTTCTACTTCGTGATGCTGAACCTGCTCCGCGCGGTGAGCGGGGTGACGACGGGGCGGGATGCGGACCCGCTCTTCTCGCTCACGCAGGCGGCGGACATGCTCGCGCGCACGGACTTTTCGGACGGGATGCGGAAGTGCGGGTTGCAGATTTGTAGGCCGTGTGGGGAGGAGTTTAAGATGGCGGTCGCGAGGGCGAGGGAGGAGGCGTGGGCGCAGGTGCCGGTGTGGTTTGGGCTGAAGGCGAGTTCGGGGACGTCGTCGGGAGGTCCAGGGAGGGGTCACTCGCGGGGAGCGCAGGCTCATGTTCACCCATGATGAGTGTTCTCGTTCTTCTCGCGTTTGTTGTTTCGCTATGGACAAGCTATACCCCTCTTGCATATTATCGTGTTTTATTATCATGGGACACTCTGGATTTACGGTTTATAGTCGTGCTTGAATGTCATCCCTTCCGTAGATCGTTAGCCAACGCGCTTCTACATCTCAAGTGGAATGTGTCAGCCACATTCTCCTCCAAACAGCGACGCGACATGGTGACTCGTGTTTCCGGGGAGCGTATTTCCCCAGATTCACCTGCATCGGGACGATCGAGCGCAAGTGCCGTGATTTTCATGCGGGGAGAGACAGCGGCAACCTTAACCCCAGAGGGGCATGCGGGGTAGATTTCACGTGGGTCGGGACGGACAAGTGACCGGGCGCCCCAAACGGCTCTCATCAGCCCGGACGTACCCCGGGCCTACGCGCATATAACTTGCCCTCCTTCCCCCACCTCATTCTCTTCTCCCTCTACGACGACGAGGAGCCTCCGTGCATCATTTGACGAAACTTACCCTCTCTTTTCCGCACACAAAACTGAACAATATGTCGGCCAAGGCTCGTGCTCTCGCGCAGAACGACAATGACGTCGTCATCGTCACCGCCGTCCGCTCTGCTATTACCAAGGTACGTGTTCAGCTCTAGTATACGCTATATATGCGTGTGCGTACGCTTTAGGGTGGCGCACGCCCACGTGCAGTTACCGACAAATGTGTTCGAGGCGACTCACGCGACCTACAGGCGAAGAAGGGCGGTTTCAAGGACACCCGCCCAGAAGAGATCCTCTCGGGCGTGCTCAGCGCCGCCGTCAAGAAGGCCGGGATCAATCCTGCACTCGTTGGCGACATTACCGTTGGGAACGTGCTCCCTGCCGGCGGAGGCGCGACCGCGGCGCGCATGGCGGCCCTCAGCGCAGGCATCCCGAACACCGTCCCCATCAGCACTGTCAACAGGCAGTGTGCGTCTGGCCTCCAGGCAGTCAACATCATCGCGGCGGAGATCAACTCGGGCATGATTGACATTGGAATTGGTGCGTATTTCCATGATATGTCGTAAGCTCGCCAGGGCCTTCCTCCTCTGTCTACTGCAAGGGATGGGAGGATCGGGTTGCCGACGAAGAGAGTAGGAGCTCTCCCGGCCAGCGCATATGCATATTTCCATGATATGAGACGTGGCGGTTTCTTCAGAGTGCGCTCGAAGTGTTCATTGCTTCGCGCGCGACCGGTGGGGTACCCTCCCCCTGTCGTGAGTGGAAGCGGCTCTGCTTTACGATCCATTTGTTCCGGGATACGAGCTCTGTTGTCTAATACCACGTTCTTTTCCATGCAGGTGCCGGCGTTGAGTCCATGACTTTTGGCTATGGCAGCGGCGTGATGCCCGACGGCTTCTCCGAGTCCGTGCTCTCGTGTCAGGAGGCCGAGGACTGCCTTATCCCTATGGGTATCACGTCAGAGAATGTCGCCGCCGACTACAAGATTTCGCGCGCGGTCCAGGACGAGTTTGCGGCCAAGTCGTTCCAGAAGGCGGCCGCGGCGCAGAAGGCGGGCAAGTTCAAGGACGAGATCGTCCCTCTGAAGGTCAAGATTGTCGACCCTAAGACGGACAAGGAGAGCGAGATTGTTGTTGCGCAGGATGATGGCGTCCGTGACGGTGTTACGGCAGAGTCGCTTGCGAAGCTCAAGCCTGCGTTTAAGAAGGATGGTTCTACGCACGCAGGTACGCTTACCCTTAGTGTGGTGTACTAAGTGCTGTGCTAACGCACATTGGTAGGTAACGCGTCGCAGGTCTCCGACGGTGCCGCCGCCGTCATCCTCGCGCGCCGGTCAGTAGCGAAGAAGCTCGGCCTCCCCATCGTCGGCAAGTTCGTCGCGGCGGCGGCCGTCGGCGTGCCTCCGCGCATCATGGGTGTCGGTCCCGCATACGCGATCCCGAAGGTGCTCGAGCTCACCGGCCTGTCGAAGGAGGAGATCGACTTCTACGAGATCAACGAGGCGTTCGCGAGCCAGGCTGTGTTCTCGGTCCAGGCGCTTGGTATTCCGTTCGAGAAGGTGAACGTGAACGGTGGCGCGATCGCTATTGGCCACCCGCTTGGTTGCAGTAAGCATCGTCATGTCTTATGTATTGGACATATTGCTCATGTCGTCGTGTAGCTGGCGCGAGGCAAGTTGCGACGGGTCTCAACATCGCGAAGCAGACGGGCGGGAAGGTCTTCTGCACGAGTATGTGCATCGGCTCGGGTATGGGCATGGCGTCGGTGTTCGTCAGCGAACAGTGATCGGCGCGATTGCATGCGAGTGAGGGGGATTTTGAGTTTGGTTTGGATGCGGATTGGTGTATGTTGTATTACCTGTATCTCTGTTAATTCGTATTTCTACCTCACTACGGTCGTATGGCACTTTTGGTTCTTCGTGGAGGAGCCTTGTACATATTAGCTCTCAAGGTGCACTCGACCAGTAGCCCGTGAGCAGGCGAACGTAAAACGCAGTATCTGGGCAGCTCGCCTCGTATCGTGGCGATAGCTTGGTGCACGAGCGCGAGAAATGCTATGGCGCAGAAGCCACCGCGAGTCAACGCAGTCATCCGCGTCTTTGCCATCAACCCTCTCCTCTGAGTCGCGTCTCTCGTCCTCACACCCGCAGTCCGCTTCGACACCGCCGTCCACCGCGAGCTCGCTCGAGCTCCCCAGCTCCATGCCGCTCTCCAACGTCGGCTCGTCCTCCCGCCGGGCGTCCGTGAACAACGCCGGCCCCTTCAACCTCACCCTGCCCGACGTCTACTCCGACGCCCGCGAACACGGCTACCGCGGGCCGACGCGCCATGTCAGGCTGCCGCGCGCGACGAACAGCGGCGGAGGGTCGATTGCGAAGGGCGAAGATGGTGCGCGGTGTGTCGTCGCGGGTAGGGAATGTGAGTCGTCGTGTCGCGCTCTATCTTCGTCCCCAGTTCACTTTGTCCCCCTTCCCCCTCCCTTCTACTTCTCTGCTTTCCTTATGTTGCCGTTTGTGAAGCCATGACCACTATCTCACAATTGCGCGTACAGCACTCCGCGTATTGCGTATGACAGAGATTTCTGCAACGAACTCCCCAAGCGCGACGGAGCACAAGTCGGTCACCGGGCGAGGCGGCCATAGGATCGAGGCTTCGCGCAACTATTGGGATGGAAGCGGGCTCAAGGTCGATAGCTCAAGTACAGATGTCGTGTGGTGTCATGGCGGTGAGCCCTCCCTGCTCGTCAGTCTTGCTCAGTGTCGCTGACTGTGTAGGGGATTGCCTGGGGCAGCGTTCAGCAATAAGATACTAACGAGCGCGCGGAACGGGGAGCTGATAATGTGGGATTTGAACAAGAACGGGCCGTCAAAGTATGGTGAGCTCTCTGCTATCGTTTTGAGAGGCGAGGCTGAGAGGGCTCGTTGTGCAGAGCGGCGGATTCGGGACCACGCGCGGTCAATACATGCGGTGCAGTACTCCCCTCAGCTGCAGTCGTACTGCATAACGGGCTCCGCGGATGGTGATATACGGATATGGGTGGGTGTGATTTTTTCTATAGGTCTATCCCGTACTTACGAGATCGGGGTCAGGACATAAGAGACCTCACCAAGTCTATCATGCGGATTCACCACGTTTCTCCCGTGCGTGTCGTCGCCTTCTCTCCGGTATCAGCCCACTCGCGGCACGTAGTCGCCGCTCTCGACAACGGCAGTATTCATAGGTACCCCTGTCCAGAATGCTTGGGAGCCATGAGTCTGATCGTTTCTTCTCAGATGGGACTTAAACATGGGCCAGCGTGGCCAGCTCGACCGTATACCCGTTGCCCACTCGGGTCCAGTCTTGTCTCTTGACTGGGTATCACCATCGTCAGCAGTACCAGCGACATTATCGTCGACGCGCCCTCCTGCCTCCACGAACTGGTTAGGAGGTTCCGGTGGAGGGTTTTTCGACGACATACTCCCGTCCGCCCCTATCGCCAGTGGGAACGCAGCGGCTACCGACCCGCAGAATGCCGGACCGGGCTGGCTAATCAGTGGGGGTATGGACCGTTGCGTGAAGGTATGTCATCCCTTGTGTTCTGCTCCCAACGTGCTCACGCGGCTCTCCGTCGTAGGTGTGGGACTTGGCCGATCCAGCGACGCGCCGTGACGGACACCGGCCCACATACACATTGCACACCTCCTTCCCCGTGCGGCGCGTGCTCTGGAGGCCGGGGTACGAGTGCGAGGTCGCGATCGTCTCCAACGCAGACTTCGGCGCAGGGGGCGACTTCGGCCACGGGGCGCTCGGTGGCGGCTCGACCTCGTCCAGCGGGGGTCTCGCGACGGTCATTCCTAGCCCTCGCCTTCCTGCGCCGACTCTGGGGGGAGGCACGGACGGCTCACGCACGCCGGGGGACGAGCGGGCGAAGTCGGTGGGGCCTAGCGATGGGAGCGATCCCGTCGAGATTTGGGATGTGCGTCGGGGGTATATCGCCAAGTGGATTGTGAACGGATCGTCGATCGATGGGGGTGTAACGGGTGGGTCTCTGTGACTCTGTTGAATCGTTCGATTTTCTGACGCCGAGTTTGCAGATATCGACTTCGCCGACTCGCACGCGCTATGGGCACTACACTCCACTGGCACCTTCTCGCAGCTAGATCTTCGGCAGTCGCGGAAACCTATAGATGCCATTCCTCGCTCGGCGGTCTCGTGGAATACGTCTGGTTCTATTGCATTCGTCTCTGACAAACCTCGGCGTTGGGAAGTACCATACGACGACACGTAAGTCACCCCAGCTTGCTGTTGGCTGTGACCTCACCCGTTCCGTACCGTAGTGATCCGGAATTACGAAAGGAGAAGAAGCCAGCGAAGACACTTGGCGATCAGCCGTACAGACCTGTAACGCAAAACGTTGGCGCGTTCGCGCATGACGGCGCCGAGGAAGATCTTGAGATGATCGCCAAACTGGCTCGAGGATACATCTACACAGACAAGGACCGGTCAGTTATATGCGCTCACAACGCACAGATTGCTATGAATGCGGAGGCGTTCGATGCAGCTCAGACATGGTTTCTGCTAGAGTCGCTCTTGACTGACCTCATTACTCTGCCAACGCCTCCATTATCCCCTCTTCCCTTCACCACTCCGCCGCTTCCTCATGCTGCTACCGCACCGGCGGCAATCCCCACCATCAGCTCACTCCCTCAGACTTCCACTCCTCATCCTCATCGTGCCGCCACCGCAGACGGAGCGGGGCTCACCACGATGGCGCGCAAAGACAGCAGTCCCGGTTCTATCTCGAAGTACAGCGACGGCAAACCCCAGCGCTCTACCTCGAGCCACCATTCCTCGCGTGGCGCTACGCCAACGTCTTCGAACGCATCCTCCCCACGCAAGTCGAGCACGGGCCTCCCGAGTGTGCCTGCAGCCATCTTTGCGCGACGCGGGTCTGGGGCAGGTCTCCCGCTCCCGCCTCCGCCGTTGCGCCACCCCCTGCCAGCATCGTTTCGTCGACCGTCGTTCTCGACACAGAGCATACACAGCGCACAGAGCGAGAGTCCAAGCGAAGGTGCACGCTCGCACCTTAGTCACAAGCAGTACGGCGAGGGCGCTCTGGACGACTCCGACTCGGACGAGAGCGGAAGCGATATAGAGCGCGTGGGCGGGGACCCCGAAGCTGGGCCTGGGGAGAGACACGACGCGCCCCCAACAACACCGCACACCCCGGCCGAACGCGCGCGCTCGCCATACGCCCACTCTCATTCTCACTCCCACTCCCACTCCCACCGCGCGTCGATCGCGCACCCGTCGCCCCTCTCCCGCCAGCAGACGTGGACGGAGGACGAGCGCGACTCTGGCTCGTCCCCTTCTCCCGGATCTACGTCAGAAGAGGACGAGCACGCCAGGACGGGCGACGGGGGCTACCCTCGCCGGCCGTCCGCGCTGCGCCTGATGCGCCGGAGCTCAACACGGAGCCGCACGCGTAGCCGGAGCTCAACCGTCGCCTCGTTCGCTGCGTCCCCGTCTCCATCGCCCGTGTCCGGGTCGCAGCGGCGGAGCCTCGTCAAGCAGGACTCGCAGAGCAGCATCCGGACGGTCACCGCTGGGGAGAACACGCCCGCGGGGACGCTCAGTCGCGCGGACCTCAGGCGGGACGAGACGATCCGGGACTTGTCCTCTACCGGGGGGCGCGCGGCGAGCGCGAAGGCGTCGGTGGCGTCGCTGCACCAGCGGGCGCGGTCTGATGCGCTCTCGAGCGAGTTCTTCGCGGACGGAGGGGGGAATAGAGAACTGGATGGGGACGAGGACGCGGAGGGGATGGTGGAGACGCCGGAGAGCGGGTCGCGCTCGCAGAGTGATAGGACAAAGGAGGCGGTTAGAGAAGTGGAGGAGAGACTGAGGAAGATGGCGTGGGCGACGATGCGCGAGCGGTTTGAGCGGTACGCGGATGAGGTGAGGAGTCGTGCTCGTGATATCCGCCTACGATGAGAGCTCATGGCTTACGTTGGTTCAATAGGGCGACGTCATAATGTGCGCGATGCTCGCGATGGTAGTTCCGGCAGAACTGAAGCTTGCTAGGTCGCGCATCGTCCGATTAGTCGAGGCATACATCGGTGGGCTTGTTCACGCTCATGCTTCCGCACAGCACTCACCATATAGCAGAGATCCTGTGTCGGCTTCGTCTCCACACATGTGCCGCATATATTCGTAAATTCGCACCGGTGGAAGCTGTGCGCCAGACAACATCTGTGAGTCTAATGTCTAGCTTTGTTCTCGTTTTGTGACTGACTCCAAATTCAAAGCTCTCAACGACTGTCTACACCATATGCAAGAGTTGTCGCAAGCCTATCCTCCAACCGGCTTCTCCCCTGGTTCACGCTGGGCGACCGTCAGGCAGCTTTGGTTACTGCTTGGGTTGCCGCACAAGCATTACCAAATGCAGTATCTGGTGCGTGCCCTGACAGTTCCCCATCGTCCAGGGCCTGACTTGCCTCTCATTCCCAGCCATCTACCAGTCCGCGCGCTCATGTTCCAGTGCCCGGTGTGCATGCACGGCGGCCACCAGAAATGCTACCGCGAGTACTACTCCCTCCGTCCCGCCGACAAACACCGACCGCCGCCCATGTCGTCCGCGATGCACCGGACGGGCCGTTCGCTCGACGTCGTCCACCTCGCGACTTCCAATCCTGGTTCTAACGGCAGCCATCCGAGCGGGGGCGCGAATCCCCCACAGGTGCGCGGCCGCGCGTTGTCCCGTGCGAACTCGACGGCGACGACGGTCGATGGAGAGTCGGACGACGGAGTTGAGGGAGCGGAGGGAGAGGGTGGGATGGCGGGCAGTTATGGGAGCGCGGGGACGCGGGGGTGGGGGTCTATGCCGGTTTCAGACAATGTGATGCTTGGACGGTTGTGCGCGGCGGGGTGCGGGCACCATTGTTGGGCGGCGAGCGAGAAGGATTAGGCGGTATGACGCATCGTGAGAGCAGGGGATGGGAGTGTTGTACTCTATAATCCTCCTAGATATTGTGTGTATCATTAGAATCAACGATCCTTCTGGCACGACGCTAGAGATTGTGAGTCTGTGACGTATCCACATGGCTTGCGGGTGATAAGCTAAGTAATGAATGGTAATTTTTAGACGTGATGTCGAAGACCCATAGCTATGGAGACGTGGTCCCCCTCGTTCGATGTGAGAGAGGTCGGCAGTTGCTGCCTCATGTTCGACATCTCTTGTAGATGAGCTGTCAGCCGTGTTCTTGGCACTCCGTCGAAGACCGAGCCAAGGCTGGTGACTCGGAAGTTCAGTAACCCAAAGACAACTTCTTTCCAACAGCGGAGTGATAGAGCAATGGTCGTAATTTGCACATGCAGACATGTCCGGTTGGACCCCAGAAGGTCGCCGTGGTCGCGGCCGAGGTGGTGGGAAACCCGGGCATGCAACGGGCATGCGCACTCAGGGGCGGAGGAGCGATTTGAACGTTAACGTTAGCATCCGCAGCGTGCGCTTCCGTACGCTCGGTTTTGTGGACCTACAACCTGCGAGCCAGTTCCAAGGACATGGTACGTGGTTTACAGCCTCCTGGAGGTGGGTCGCCAGGAGTACACCAAGTGGCGGTGGTCCGAGGGATTCGGATGTTCTCGCAGGGATTATGTAAGATTTCATTAGTAGGCGATACCCCGAGCCTTTCCACGTCCTCCCCTCCCACCACGACGACTCCTCTCCGACACTCTGCGGATGACTGTCTCCTAGGAGCATCGTGGAAGCCGCAAAGAGGCCAATGGGAGTGTACTCACGAACGACTTCTGGAATGACCTTCGAGGACAACCATCGCTCTCCGCTTGCAATTTGGGCAGGTCAGGTGACTCATGGCCACTGGCTCCGGGGTCGTGGCCGGTGATGGCTCACGTCGTCCCCACTCATCCATAGAAACTCCAGAGAGGGCCCCACGGTGCGCCGCCATCACACTCTGATCCCCAGCTCCTCGCTGTCCACTCATTTGCGAGCCAGGCGGGAAACGCGAGACATGGTGTCGGCCAATCGGTGCCTTGCGCCTTGTGGGGGCCAATCGCGGCGCCGCGCCTATTTGCGCACAAGGGACTATCGACGGCAATTCTCCAGGATCGAATAACGCGGACCAGGGCACCTCACTCGACACACTCCGCCCGCATGGCAACTGCCCCGGAATAGGACCCGGTTGCGCAACGCCGTCGCCCATTCGCGATCGCTCAACCGGTGGCATTTCTCCGAGCACTAATATAAGGCGTGCGCCGGGAGGAGAGCGCGCTCCCCACCTTGCCGCTCTTCCTTCTCTTTGCAACGCACCGAGGCCGGATCCTCTTCACAGCCCTAGTCTGCTGGTCGCCGCTTGTTCTTCCTCCAACTTCGCGTTCAAGTCCACGCTCCCTTCCCGCCTCTCGTCGCCGTTCCTTTCAAGACTTTTCTGCCCCGACCCATACCCTCCTTCACCCTTTCTCACCCACGAAAAAAGTCTGGAACTATGTTCTTCTTCTCCAAGTCATTCACCGCGACCGCCGTCCTCGCGCTGAGCCTCGCGCTCGAGGCCTCCGCGCACGCGCTCGTCACGCCCGCGCTCGGCGTCCAGGGCGCCGGGGCGCGCGCGAACGTCCAGAGGCCGTCGACCGCGAGCCCGTGCGGGAACGTCAACATTGCGTCGACGCTCGGCTCGTCGACCGCCGTCGCGGCCACGGGCGACACGTTCTCGGCGACGATCACGAACTTCAACGCGGGCGTCGACGGCTCGCGCCAGGTCACGGCCAAGGTGGACGCGACCGGCACGGGCAAGTCGTTCGTCAACGCGGTGGTGACTACGAACGGCGACAAGGTGTGTTTTTTATTTCGCGGCCTTCGTTCTCTGTCTCGTACGAGTTGTGACCTGACTTTGCCATGTGGTATCTTCCTTCGCCTTGGCGCATCGATAGGCCCCGACCAACGTCGGCAGCCAGCCCCTCACCGTCCAGCTCCCGGCGGGCACTACCTGCTCGGGCGGCACGGGCAAGAACACCTGCCTCGTGTCCTTCACCACCGCCGGTGGCTTCGGCAACTGCGTCGCGGTCACCCAAGGTACCGCTGCGGCAGCAGGCGGTAACGCCGCTGCTGGCACCGCTGCGGGGACCGCCGCCACTGGCACCGCCGCGACGGGCACCACTGGTACCGCGGCGGCGACGGGCAAGAAGGGCAAGAAGGCTAAGGCTGCTGCTGCCGCCGCCGCTGCGGCGAAGGCTAAGGCCCAGGCCGCTGCGGCTGCGAAGGCGAACGCGCTCAAGAAGTTCGTCGAGGAGCAGCGCAAGGCCGCCCGCGCATACGTACGTTCTTCATCATTCATCGTGTATAGGAGGAGCTCGTCGCTGACTGTACTTGACACCGACAGGGCTCCCGTGCTGCCTCGGTCGCGCGTCGCGCGGCTGAGCGCCCCGCTGTGGAGGTGTTTGCGTAAGCCCATGCTGGACCTTGTATCTTTGAGGAACTCCTGCTGGATATTCTGTCGGAAGGCTATGGTTGTGTATGAGTGTGTGCGTTGCAGGTGTCATTCGAGTTATGCAATACGAGCTCCTTTGACATCCCCGGGATATCTTTGTGTGATGTCTGCCAGCCGAGAGTCGTCCCTTTTGGTGGCCCGTACTCAGGAAGCCGAGAGATCGTATAGCTGCAGGTATACTTGTTCGACAGCTAGGCTCAAGAATGCAGAGTTTGCGGGTAGATAGTAGGGCTTAAGGCCTCACTAGTGCGGGCGTCCAGAGACTAAAGACGGGATTAAGTGACGTAATCAACGGACGGGGCGGGCCGCTCCCCACGCTTCCCCAGCGAGTCGCGCGACAACTCTCCGAGCGACCAACGACAGCCACAGTCTTCTCCCTCTGAGCTCTATGCGGCCCTCCTCATTCTCCTGCAGCTGCAACACCTAGCCAGTTGCACTCAGGCTGCCCTCAATGAGCACGCCTCCAAATGACACGGCGCCCCGCGACCTCGAGAACGGGGCCGCCCCCGACGATGTCGCCCGCCAGCCCCGCAGCTCTGTGCCCTCCTTCCTCTTCATCTCCTTCGTTCTCTTCATGCTCATGAGCGGCCGCGGCGACGAGTTTGCATCCACCCGCGACCTGTACGTCAATGGCCTTCAGTCGCTCAACTACCAGCTCGGCAACTTCTCCGCTTGGCGCAACGGCACCGAGTCTAACTTCACCCTGGTCAGTCCTCTCTGCCGTGTACCTCAGTGCACATATGCTCACTGACGTCTGCGGCGACTATATGTGCGTACCAGCCCGAGCAAGACCTCAACATCACGCCGCTCGTCGCCGCCTTTCTCCCGTACGGCCGCCTGCTCGACCCCGCACACGGCTCCTACTACGCAAACATGACAGGCTACTGGCACGGAGACGTGCACGCGCATAATCTCACCTCCCTCAACGTGACTGAGCAGGTCGCGCCATGGCGCCACCTGTCCGAACAGCTCCTGCTCGCTGCGAACGTGAGCGCGATCCAGGAGAAGCTCGGACCGTGGAACTGGACGAGGACGGACAAGCTCACGATCAATGTTGGGGACAAGCTCGTGCCGCTTCGTCAGGCGAAGGATGGCGTGGGGAGAAGCGGAGAGGGAGCGAGGAAGGGAGGCGTGGCGGAAGCGAAGGACATTGCGGTTATCCATGTGAGTGCGGGTTGTATGCGGTACGTTGTGCCATTGCGTGACTGGCGGACCGTGCTAGGGCAAGGTCGAGCTGTCGGACCCGAAGGCCTCGGAGGAACTGCACCTCGACTTTGAGGGCATCCATGTCGTCTCGAGCGGCACGGTGTATGCGTTCGCAGAATCCATTGGGTGAGTCGCCAACACGCCTCCTACGAGGAGTCGTCCTCGCAGCGTACTTAGCAGTGTTTGTACGTCAGCCACGGGATTGACGTCCGCAACCTCCCTTCGCTTGTGCCGGATGCATGGAGGAACGACAGTGCGCGCGCCGTCGAAGTCGAGCTCCGGTCGCGAATATCAAGGCTGAAAGATCGTATCGACGCCGGGGCGTTCGAGCAGGACGCCTCTTCTACCGGTGTGCCCCTTTCCCGCCTAGGTCCTGTTGCATTGTCTAATATGCTCGCAGATGACAGTCCCAAGACGAAGTGCTCGTTTAGGCTGTTCGCGCAGCTGGATCCAACTCAGGTCCCGAAGGATCTGATGGAGGAACTTGAGAATGAGCTTGAAGAGCCGACGGGAATCACCACCGTCAGGGCTCCGGAACTGGTCCTCGAAGGTGTTCTCCTGAGCCCGGACTGCGGCATTCTTTATGAGATCAAGCATACGATCGGTGTTCAGTACGTGTCGTTGTCCCCTCGCCTATCTTCCACAGCTGAACGCGATGACAGAACCAAGAGACTATACGGAAAGATCACTACCTGTATGTGCTTTTCCTCCCAGCCTGTGGGTGTAACTAACGATTGCGTAGACTCGGGTATCTCGACGATAGTGAACTTCATTCTCCTCGCCCTTTTCCGACGACAGGCGTCGGAGAGCAGCTCAGCCGCTGGCCTCTCGCGCGTTTCGCGCTACACCTTCCTTATTCAAAGTCTTATCGACGCCATCTCGTTCGTCGGCGTACGTACCTATATCGCCATTCACGACCGAGTACTTACATCTGCATCTGTAGCACGTCACAGTGGCGATCCTCGCTGACGGCCAGCCCTCTCTCTCTGTACTTGCTCCAGCGGGGCTCGCCTGCCTACTCTTCATATATGAAGCAGTATGTGACCACGTCTCATTGTCGTAATTATCCTGCTTACGCGTTTTTGCAGCAATTCGTCGTCCTCATCGGCCAGATCCAGGCACACGAAGATATCTCCCCTACGACCACGACTCCAGCTCCCGCCGCGGCTTTTCCTCCTCAACCTCCTCCCCAACCTCAAACTCAATCACAGCCACAACAGCAATCGCAGACTGAAGCACAGGCGGCGAATGCCGATGCTGCTCCTGCTGCCACGCAGGCCACGACGCCCGCTCCCACTCGTCCTACGGGTACGCCTGCGCCGGCACCCACACCCGCGCCTGCACAGCCAGCCAACGAGACGTTCCTCCGCTTCCTCTGGGCCCACATCCGTACAGACCCCGCCGCGCGCCTCTGTACGTCTCCCCTTCTCCTTTGCGTTTAGATGCTGATTCGTGGGCTACACAGGGACGCTCATGTCGCTCTGCCTCATCGTCGTGTTCCGAGTCGTGATCATGCTCTCCCTACCCGTCTTCTTCGTCTGCGCGCTCTACTCGTGCACATGGCTCGCGCAGATCGTCCGCTCCGCGCGGCGCGGGCGGAGCAGCGGCCTCAAGCCGTCCTACCTCGTCGGTACGACCCTCGGCAGGCTGTTCTTCGCGTGCTGTACGTCCGCCCCTCCCTCCCTCCTCCCTTTCCTCCCTTTCCTCCCTTGGTGCACGGCGAACGGATTAGCTAACACGGCGGCGCGAATCAGACTTCCTCGGCTGCCCGAAAAACATCTTCGACATCGAACCGCGCCCCTGGGTCCCCCTCCTCGCCCTCCTCGTGTTCGCCCAGGCGTGCACGCTAGCTCTACAGGAGCGCCTCGGGCCCGCGTTCTTCCTCCCGCGGCGCGTTGCGCGTGCGCGGCCGTACGATTACCACCCGCCGCTGCCCCTCTTAGGTGACGCGGAGGCCGGGGCGGGGGCGGATGGGGATGGGGGAGGGACGTTGGGCGATTGTGCGATATGTATGGACGCGATCGAGAGGGAGCCGGGGAGGAGAAAAAGCATGGGGGGAGGGGAGGAGAAGCGAGGGACAGGAGGAGTGGGAGGAGTGAGAGAGGCGCTACTGGGGAGCGTGGGGGTTGGCGGTGGCACGGTGGCGAGGAAGAGCTACAGCTTGGCGCCGTGCCACCATCTGTTCGTGAGTGTCGTTTGGCTATCGCCTGGTTTTGGGAGGTGCTAACGAACGTTTTCATGCACGTAGCATACAGAGTGCCTTGAGCGGTGGCTTGCTATCAAGGTGAGTAAAATATCTCATTTCTGCGTGCCGTTCTAATGACGTAAGTGCTGCAGAATATATGCCCGCAATGTCGACGACCGCTCCCGCCCTTGTAAACCGCACGCGTATACCCATCGTCGGATCTTCACTGTACCACTTGCATCGCATCGTCGCTCTCTCGCATCCTTGGACACTTTCCATACGTACGGATTATATAATGCACCATCTCATGAACATACTTGCTTTTGCCCGTCCTGCGTCCTACGCATTACTCATTGTCGAACTCCCATCAGCCGAGACCCATAGTCCTGCCTGATCTTCAGGCTATTGCTCTACGCCCGGCCCATCCGTGTGGGACTTGTCACCGCTGTCGTGGTGTGTTGAGGCAGGGAAACCGTGTAGAAGCGCCTAGACCTCTGGATGCCGCGCCGCTGGGCGCTCACTGTCTTTCTCAGCCGTCCGCTCGATATCACCATCACAGCAGCTACTGTACCACCACGACTCATCCGAAAATCATTTTGTCAAAACGGGTTTTACTTTGCCAACAATCGCCGGCGTGGAGGTACTTTGCCACAACGCACGCAGCACACTCACTATTTCTCCTTGATAACGAGATGCAAGAAGAGGCATTCGGTCGATCATGCCAAATGGAATGAAGGGGAGGCTGACACGAGTTTAACAAAAATGAAACTCGCGATATGAGCTTGCGAAAGTCCCGCAACTCGTCACGCGCCACGCATGTAGGCACATGTACCTTCACACGAGCTAAGCAGAAGAAGCACTCAGCCCAAACAGGGAAATGTAAAAACGCAAAATCACGGGTCCTGCACTGTACCGTATGCGCTTAGTGAAGATTTAGACACGAAATGAACACGTTCATCATATCCCACACTTAAACACTATCGTTTAAGGCAACTTGAACTTTGTCTACAACTAAGCCAACACATTACCATAGAGGCATCTGCGGAAAAGTAGTCTTAGCTAACGCTGCTCTCGTCATGAAGGAGGCATGGGGCAAAAAACGAAGTCCTAACGACAACATGCTTCGACAAGCTCACCTCACTAGTCTGATTCTATTCCCTTCGTCCGCATCCCGACTAGGCCATCTTCTCCATCTTCAGTGCCGTGACTAACACGGGGCTGGAGTACAACCACCTTCGTCTTCTTTACAGCCCCGCACTCCGGCCCGAAGTAGCGCTGCGTCTCGAAGCTCCAATTGAGGTTGCCGATAATCCAGTACTCCATCGCGCCAACAAAGCGTGCGATGGCGGCGTCGAGAGCGGGTTCTCCGAACGAACGTGCGCTGAGCCCCTCCTTGGCGCTCGTGAAGTCGTTCATGAGCGCTGTGAAGTGCGCGCCAACACGGTCTAGAGCCTCCTGGAGGCCAATGCCGTGCTCGCACATGGGGACGGTCACGACGTTGACTCCTGCAATGCCGCGCGCCTGCTCCATGTTATAGGAATAAACGTCCTGCTCAACAGCAAATAGGGAGAAGATATTGTCAGCAGATGATTTCATCCGTGGTACAAGGACTACTCCAAGCAGAAGCCGGGTCGGACTAGCGGCGGAGTCGTCGAGACTCGTTGAAAGTGTACGGCTGCCGCGCGGCATCCACGTGGCCAAGCGGCAAGCCTTGTCGGCACGTGCGCCTGATTGATCTTTCGCAGTGGCAGCCTCGTGTCGTGCTTCACTATCAGTTGAATTAGCAGCTATGCACCGCTGCCTTACCATCCACGAGATCGTCGTAGCGGTATTCGAACACCTGGACGAATACGTTTACGACACCACAATTCCAGGGTTGATCAAACATCGAGACGAAGCATCCGTACGCACTCTTGCGGCGCTCGCCCGTACTTGCCGCACCTTCCAGCAACCCGCACTTGACATTCTGTGGCGCGATATACCGGACCTCTCCATCCTCATCATCCGCCTTTTCCCAGTACATTCTTACCGAGTGGACCACGACCTGGGAAAGAACACTGTAGTGAGTCAGCATCCTTTTCATTCTTCCTGACATTTTTCGAAGCCGCCACAGCAACTCGCAGAACAACTTTCCCCAGAAGATGAGCTATGGCAACTATTAAATCCGTACATACGCCGAATCCGAACAATAGGAACTCCTCCGCACGATTCATTTTCGTTACCTCCTATCCTCGACGCTGACAAAGCATTGTACCCTCTGGAAGCCTATCTTTTGTCTCGCGCTAGCGCGGAAAACCATCCATTCGAACATATCATCCCAAACCTCTCGCACGTCATATTCCATACGTCGTGGGAAGGAGAGGGGTATTTTCGCCTCCTTTTGAGTCCTCATCTTTGCTCACTGCGTCTTCCGCTGGTTTGGTTCCCGGTATGTGCCGTATGAGTCAGTCACGACTCACAACGAAGTTCTAATGTCAGAAACCTGCAGGATACTTCTGAACACCATTCGTTCAACGGAGGTGACTGGTTCAACAGTACGAACAATCCTTCCGGCGAAAGGGTACAGGCTGCTATCCGCAAAATGACACGTCTAAAAACTTTCTGGGTGAACGGTAGTCTCATCAATTCCGCACTATTCTCCCATCTCAGCTCGCTGGATACGCTCTCATCCCTCTTCATCGAGACTGACAACACTCCCCTCGTGGGGGTTGCCCCCATCCCATCAATGGAGCCCCGTCCGTTTAATCATCTCCGACACCTTGCTCTCTCCCCGGGCATATCCGCCTCCGACTCCTTCCTCCCTCTCCTTTCGGCTGCACCCGGTCTCCAACAACTCACTATACCTTGGGTGTTCCAGAGCGGTCCTCCACTCACGGGTGACGCCGTGAGAGCCATCCTCGAGCACATTGCACCCTTTCCTATCCAGGCGCTCGCAGTACGCGCAACAGAAGGCCTTCGAAAGTACACGTGCTCACCGGACACGGGCGGGAAACTCGAGCTCTTCCCTCGCGCCCACTTGCACCTCGCACCACTCCTTACGCTCAGTGCTTCACTCCGTCGCGTAGAGATCGGCATGCACTTCATCATTCTCCTCAACGATGCCTTCGTCTGCTCTCTCGCACGTGCGCTCCCGCGTCTTGAGAGCCTCGCGCTCGTACCCGCGTGTACGGGCCGGCTCATCATCCTTGATGACGCCGACACGGAAGACGCGCCGACCCTGGGCGGCCTCCTGCCTTTCATCGACAACTGCCCACGACTCGAGGAGCTAAGGATCCCTGTGCGTTCGGAGTTCGAGCCCGGTTTTGACCACGACGCCTGTGCTCGCGGGGAGCTCACCAAAGGATCCGCGTCCTTACAGACGCTAGAACTATGGGTGACGGCTGTGGACGACGCGCCCCCTGAAGATGTTGCGTTGTTCCTTAGCGCGACCTTCCATAATGTCACAAAGCTCGATCTCAGAATATACTCTCTCAGCCCGCCTACGCTGGAGGTCCCGCCGAGAGACACAGCTACTCTAGGTGTCTGGGAGGACATCTTGAACGTCGCATGCAACATCTCTCAAGGGAAGTTAGATAGACGGTGAGCACTCTGATGCTGATGTCGACAGTGGATTCGGCTCACGCGCACTCTTACAGTGATTGTACTATAGAAGAAATCTAATGAATGGCAGGTTAACCCGCTGCACCACCACGCTCAATTGTTATGCAAATCGATACATATACACTCGACAATGCTGCCTTTGAAAGTGCATTGTCCTTGCGCTGGCTCTGAGTGTGTGGCCACACCACAAACGTTTCAAGCTACTTTAGCCGCCGGCCTCGGCCACACCACAGGCCAACGCGTCATATAAAAGCAACATTCTCTCTGTGGCTCACCTCGCTCCCTTTCTACATTTTTACTTATTTCCTGAACTCACAGCGATGTTCTCAGTAGTCTCCTTTCCCGTCCACGATGAACGCACCGTCATGACGCACATCGACGATGTGCCCGGTACCCGGAATGGTCTTGGAATTCCCGGTCTCCCTGACCACGCCAATCTCTCAAGGCTCGCCACAGCCAAGGCCGCGTCCTGTTTCCCATATAACGAACGCCCTAACATCAAACTTCTCATGCGCCAATGCTCTTCCCTCATCGCCACAGTCAGCATAGAGATACTCCACGAGCGGTACCGCAACTGCGGCTACCATCCAAGCCCAGAAGCGCACATCGAGTTCGCACTACGGTGCGTCCCACACGACCACTTTCACATTCTTGCTCGATGGCTGACCTGTTCTCATGCAGCACGCTGACCAACTGCGCCGTGTACGAGCGCTGGAAGGACACTCCGTCGCCTCCATTCGCGTACACCTTCCTCAGGCCGGTGGTCGACCCCAACTTCGTCCCCGCGCCCTGCTACATCGGCGATCGCACGCCCGCGCCCGTCCTCGCGCGCGCGCACTCTGTCGCCGCGCTTGCGCTCTTCCACGAGTACATCTCTGCTACCTCCCAGCCTGGGGCTTCCATCATGGAGGAGATGCGGGAGAGCGCTGGCCGGCCGAAGAACGACGACGCCCTCCGCAGAGCGGTATACCACGCGGACGCGAGCGTCCGTCTAGGGCTCGTGAGCGAGGCTGTTCTCCGGGTTGGACAAACGTTGATGCACAAGCTCAACAAGGGGGGATATCCGACGTTCATCGAAGACAATGGATACGAAGCTCTAGCGCGGGTCGCGGAAGCACGGAATGAAGCGGAGAAGAATGCGTGGATGCGGCAGAAAGAGAGACTGTCTGGGAAGACGGCATGGAAGTACATGTGCGCGGCGCGGGGGTGCGGGATACAGGCTGCTGGACGGGCGGCGTTGAAGGCCTGCGCGGGGAGGTGCCCGCCAGGAGTGAAGCCGCATTACTGTGGTAAAGAGTGCCAGAAGCGGGTGAGTTTATATGCGCTAAAGAAATACGATGTTCCACTTACCTGAGCAATTTGTTCAGGATTGGCCAAGGCACAAAGTACTGTGCCGGCCCGACGCGAAACCGGAAGACAAACCGGCCGACGAGCCTGAAGAGTGCGATTTGATAGGTGGCCAGAAACTCGACATCCAAGGTGACTTGGATGTGTCCGATGGAGGTCTTAGGTATGCGGTGGAGGTTCTCCTGCCGCCGCTTGTGGGGTTATCGATGGATGCCGAGAAGATTTTCTTGTGCACACGTTCCCTGCAGCCGACTGAGCTGAGAGCAGCTCGCAGCACATTCATGGAAAATCTAAGTATCAAGGAGGAAAAGCTAGTGCTGAAGATGTCAACACAGGCCACCGAGGTTGGGTTGAGTAAAGATGGAGATGAGAATGGGGATACAACCAAAACGCAAACGAAGACGACAACGGCAGATGAAGACGGAGCTGATGATCACGAAGACCGAAACGGTCGCAAGTCGCAAGATGAGAGTGGAGATGGACAATACTAAAACAGGGGCGAACGTGAGCTAGAGCGCGAAGTCAAAGACAAGTGTAGGGACGACGGACGTAGACAGCACGAACAGTGGGTCACTCACATCGCGTCAATGTCCTTCCAGAAGACTTTATGTGTATGCTGGTACGACAATGTGAATCGAGGAACAGAATGGTCGGGAGCTCACTTGTAAAACGAAAGAAAACACTGCAATGATGAATCATGTCATGAGAGGATGTAGCCTGTACAATAGCTTGTAAACATCGAAGGAAGGAAACAGGGCCAAACGCAGTCGGACGTTCCAGGTCATAGGTCCGCGCACCCACTCGAAGGCCCCGACCGGTGCGCTGAGTACGTTCCAGATGCCAAACTGCAGGCGGGCGGGGTGATGATGCGTAAAGTAACCGTATATCGATGGTTAGCCATAGTAGTGACACGGCAATAGGTGTGCTCATTTGCCGTTTCGTCGATGCCGCCATAGCAAACTTTGCGCCCGCCTTGAATCCCCTGGATATCAACGCCATCACGCATTGAGACACAGACCACTAGAATGAGTTCCCAGATCAGTTCAAAGGTCGGCCAAGGGGACATCGGAAGCATGCCTTTGGTGATAGTCCAACGTGTGCTCCGATGCATTTTGCCATGGATATGAACGTTGAAGACATAGAAGACGTAGCAGAATGTCGACTGCGGAACCGAACGACGTACAGGCCGCGTCCCTCACACTCGCCCCAATAAGCGGAGGATGACTAGGATCTACACTATGCGTTGGCTGAGACGATGATATTGGCTAGAATGTGATAGACTTCGTGCCCTACAGCGGTGACGATAGCCTTTCCCTTATTCACGAGACGGAATGCTAGCGTGTCACCTCTTTCGCCATCGAGCATATCCAGCGAAATACCACCACAAACTTCTCCTTTGCAGGTTTTGCGTAGCCACTACGCTTACAGACGCTACATGAGGACGAGCATGGAAGGGTTCAAGCTTCCAGGAGGTGGAATTAGGAAGCGTTATGAAGTCTCACATCACTGATATACGCTCACCACGACCTCAGCCACATGTGTACCAACGCCATCTATTCGCACCGTTCATAATCTCTGCCCAGCCTTTCGTGTACCAATCCGACTAATGCATCTGCGCCAGGAACATGAAGAGCGATGTCGGGAAATCGAGACTTGCTCATGTCGTGAGAGTGTTTGGTGGCGTTCGTGAATGGTGTATCGGCAGACCGTGCACGATCATGCTCCAAAGACGGATGGAAATAGTGTCATTGAAATCGAATCGAGGCCTCGAACGGGGAACAGCGACGGTGGAAGGAAGGTCGGAGAGGTCAATGCGCCAAAGGTCCCAAGGCGCTCTTGACTAATATGTAGCATCCTTCCCACGACTACAAGTCCGCATTAAAAACATGAAGTTTTATATCAAAGCGTCTGAAATCGGAAGTTTGGAATCGTTCTGAGGATTTGACTTCCTCGTCCGACCCGCCATCAGTGCCAGATATGACCTATGCTCAGAGTCGTAAACGAAACCTAACGCGATGGAAATTAACCTCTAGTTCCCTTGTCGTACATCATTGACAAAAGTAAGTTCCACCAGTCCCAAGCCTTTCTTCAGACATCATCCCAATCCCAGTTATCCAGTAGTTCCTGACCACGCGTCGCGACGAACTCCGCGTAGGAATCCTCGATCTGACGCATCTGCGCAGCGGTGGCACTGCTGGAGCAGAGGCGTATAGTACCGAAGGGGCTTGGTAGCTCAAGGACATATCCGCGGCCAGCTGCCGCCGCAGTGTCCCTATCAGCCGCGTTTTCCGGTCTATGTGCGCGAATTGTCAGGGCCGTCGACGTCGATCGCGAGTCTTCCCCTTCCGTGCGGACGTCTTGTTGATCTTCTGCAGCGACGTTGTTCTTCTTCACGTTAGATTTGGGCTTACACACTGCGGAGTGTTGCGCCCAGTCCTGCAACGCAGCCCGGGGCCCCAAGGTGAGAATAATCACTTGTATATTCAGCCAATAGTGGTCACTCACCTTGCGCTGGCAAGCTTTACTGCAGTAACGAGGCTTCAACTCCTCCGGGCACGAGCCCCCGCACCTCCTAAGCGCACTCCGCCGCTGGCCCTGGATACTGCAACCCTCGGCAGCGCAGATGTATGCCTCGGGATCCTGATCGATCTTCTCCGAGCGACGGGTGTCCTGCGCGTACCAGTCCCTTGCCATCGCATCCACCGCCTCCGATATCGCTGGGAAGTCCTGACGTAACCCAGTCTCGTCTTCCCCCGGGATATTCTTTGCTGCGATGCCGATGGTCAAAACCGAGAGGCTGCACAAGTTGAGCTCAGCCGCGCGATCGGCCAGGAATAAGGCGGCAGCAAAGTCCATATTGTGGTCTCCCCACACCCCCGCGAGCTCGCCTTCGAAATGTGCGGCGACAAATTCGTGCGCTGTTCGCGACCCTCGGCCTCCGCTCCCGCCGCCTTTGGAATACAGGTAGTAGACCCTGGCACATCCGGCGTAAGCCCGCGCTTGGGTTAGAAGACGCTCGCTGGAAGGGTATGCTTGGGCGACGAGAGAGGCCATACGGAACATGTCTATTGCCCTCTCGAAGTCGGGGGCGGGCGTTCCGGATCTACATCCGGTGAAATAGCTAGAAGCGAAAGGATATGCCATCAGCATATTGCCACTGATACACGTACGCTCGATAGGCTCGAATAGAGGGGGGGGGCAGGACGTCGAGCAAGGATGTTACTGATATTACGCACCGCAAGCCCATCTCCACCATCGCTTTAGGATCTTTGCGACGGATCCCGTCCTGAAGGTGCTCCGGCGAAACGTTCGCGAGGTACGCAGAACACTCCTTGGAGAACTCTGCGTAGTCCGGTCTCTTGGAGAAGGGGAACCAGGTCGAGATCTTCTCCATGGTGTACTCGTGCATGTTCGCGAACTGCGGACTGTTATCGTCGTCGACAGGAGGGAACATCTCCATATAAAGGATGAGGCCTGGTCTTTCCATGCTGGTTCAACGCCTATTAGAACAACCGATGGGGAGTAACGTGGCGTGGACGTACGTGGATTCAGTAGACAATGCGGAGCCTGAGCTGGGGGATAAGGCTGAGCCTGGGATGCGGTTGAGGTCGAGGTCGAGGGATAGTGCAAAATCGTGCTGCCAACGTGGGAGCATGCAATCAGAGTCATGTGGAATATTTCCTATTTTGAACTTCTTTTGATGGCTCCGGACGAAGGAGAGGATAGTCGGGATTCCCGTTCGCGCGAACGAACCACCCAGGCGCAATATAGGCGCCCACTCAGAGCAGACTAGGGCTCCCTGCATACCGTCACTTTGAACTTATTCCCAATCGTTTCGTTGATTTGTCACACTTAAGCAAGTTGCCGAGCAATTAGGGACATTTTGAAGGTGTTCAATGGACCCCACAAGGTCCCATACCGCTATTGACACTGCGCAGTGCCGCACTTGGCAGCCGCAACCGCCGCCGGTATCATCGCCGGATGTCACTCCCAGTTGGACTATGCACACCGTGGACAGTGAGAGGAAGAGGAACGGTGTCCGAGTCGCTCCGCCTCACATTCACTCTAGGTTCGCACACCGCCGAGTACCGTCTCCAATCCTACGGCAAAGCAGCCCCAAGGTGAGCACTGCAAACCCGTAGCTATGCGACCAAGTTCGATTCGACGCCCTCTTCTGTCCGAGCGTCGCCCCCAAGTATCTGCGAAGTGATACGCATCTCTTCAAGCTTGTCAAGCCTCAGACATTGTCAAAGTTTTGAGCTCCTCAGATCCGAAACTCGAAATCGCCGCAACTCCTTCGCGCAGAGTCCGACTCCCTCGCTAATCCCGTGTAACAGTAGAGAACGCGATAGCATTACGATTAAGCTTGCTTCCGCTTCTACCGCACACCATTAGCACGTAGTAAGTATCCCACTCATCTGTCCTGCTACACTCATTCATCCAACAGTTCCTGGTCGCACGTAGCGACGAATTCCTCGTAGATATCCTCGAACTTGCGCATCTGCGCGGGCGTGGCACTGCTGGCGGAGAGACGCATGGTAATACCCCCAAGTCCTGGTAGCTCGAGGAGATAATTGCGTCCAGGAGTCTCATCTGCAGCGTCAGTAGACCCTTCTTGTGAGCGAATCGCTACAGCCGACGTTGATCCCTCGGCGTCGTTCCTGTCGCCTGGAATATCCTGCTGGCTATCCGCAGCGGCATCGCTTCGCTTCACATTCGCTCCGGGTCTGCACACTGCCGAGTGCCGTTTCCAGTCCTGCCAGTGCAAATCAACCCCGAGGTGAGCGCAACTGCTTGTTGGCGTTGGCATTGACTTACCTTTCTCTGGCAAGCCTTGCTGCAATAGCGGGGCTTCACCTCCTCCAGGCATGGGCCCGCGCACCTCCTCAGCGCACCCTTCCGCTGCCCCTGGATGTTGCAGCCTCTCGCAGCGCAGATGTATGCGGCAGGCTCCAGATCGACCTTCTCCGTGCGGCGCATCTGCTTCGCGTACCACTCCCTCCCCGCCTCGCTCACTACCTCAAAAAGCTCCGCGTAGTTCTCTTTAAACTGCGCCAGCATGCCCGCCGGGGCAGACTCCTTCACCGTGTTCGCGAGCGTCAGGACGGAGAGGCTGCAAAACCCAAGCTGGGCCGCACGGTTGGCGAAGACCAGGGCGGCCGTGATGTCTAGAAAGCTGACACTCGGCCGGGAGACGTTCGCGAGCTCGCCTACGCCGATCTGGGTGGAGATGAATGCTTGGGAGGTGGGAGACCCTTGAGCGCCGCCTGCGCCGTCGGAATAGAGGGAATAGACTTTGGCGGCTCCGGCGTAGGCCCGCGCCGCAGTCAAAGGACGTTCGTTGCTGGTGAGAGCGTTTTCTTGAAAAGCGGGGACTAGTTGAAACATAGCCAGTGCTTTCTCTAAGTCTGGGGTGGGTATTCCCGATCTGCACCCGACGAGGTAACTACAAGGGGAAAGGTGCGCGATCAGTACGTTGGTAATGGGATACGTACGAAACATAGGCTCAATTCAAAGGGGCTCTGAGGTAACTAAAGAACGCCACCCATACGTACCGCAAGCCCATTTCCAACATCGCTTCTCGATCCCCGCGAGAGATCTTGAGCAGAAGCTGTTCGGGCGGGACATTTCCGATATACTCGGAACACTTGACCGAAAACTCCTTGTAGTCCGGCTGTTTGAAGAAGGGGAACCAGAGGGACCTCTTCTCCATCACGTACTCGCTCAGATGTGGAAAACGCCTGCTGTTGGCGTCGTCGAGGGGAGGGTACAACTCTATGTGTGCGATCATGCCTCCCGGGAGCCTGAGTCTCGTATCCATATTGGAGTGACTTGAACGCCTTTGAGAAACGTCGCTATGGCGCAAGTAATACGGCGTAGACGCACGTAGGATTAAACAATGGACAGACGACCGGTAGGCGCGGCCGGGCCTAACGTGCGGAGGACCAGAGGCCAAGATTGGGAAGAATGTGGACTCTTGTGTTGAACTTGCAGCCAGCGCTAGCCAGCGTGGCAACAAGCAGTCAAAGTCATGTGGCTTATTTCCTATTTCGAACATTTATTGATCGCTTCGAGTGGATGAGAGAGTGCCGCACCCGGGCGAGGATTACCGTACACTGCCCAGGGCCGCTGAACCGCGTCGTCGTCCGATAGTATGGCAGACAATGTTGGACAGCGGTGGATGACGATCGTTGGTGGCTGTCCAAGATATAGCTCTCGTCGGGCACTGAACTTCATTAATATTGAAGGCTCCGAGTCGGAGCCTGTCATTCAAGCCTTTGCCCTATCATCCTGCCTTATCCTGCTGAGTGCTCGATTGTCGAGGGAATAACTCCATCCAGAACACGGTGACGGAGCACCTGCCAGTACCGCGCCGCCCCGTCGTACCGAAGACTGAAGCCACACGCTCGTCCGGTTCGTGTCGAGCATCGCCACGAAGTGGACTGTGTGAGATGCCTGTTCGTTCGCCCTGCCAGTGACCGTGAACATGCGCACAGACAGTATTCCGTGCTCTGGCGGCACTTATCTTGTACATAAGTATCGTCAATGAACGGTAGTACCTTCGCGACGTCGACCTTTCCTTATCATACTAGCTCTTGCGGCGGCTGTTTCAAGAATGGGTGCGCTGGTCTGGCCAACTTGAAGCTCGGGATCTTGAGGCTGAGACGCAAAGGCGCGAGGATGCCAACGGTCTCGGAGGCTACGAGTGTCGTCCCCGGAGCTTGAGACGTCTTGCAAGAGGCTGTATGTCTTGCGGGAGTACATGTATGCGTGGTACCTTTGCATCAAGCGCCGGTCTTCAAGAAGGGCCTACGTCATTACCTCAGAAACTAAGTACGTCGATCCTTGGAACGAGCAGCAAGTTGCGTGGTGACCGGTGACCTGCAATACAGCTCTCGTTCTCGCTCTCGAGCCCCTTCCAACAAAAGGAATATTTTGGGCGGCGAACGGCGGGGGTCCGCGAATAATCTAGTGATATAATCCCGGAGCAGCGGAAATCCAAACACAGCAGAACAGAAAGACCGCGCGACGTATCGTCCGACCGTCCGCCCCTCTCGCCCTCTCGCCTGGTTCCGTCGCTCGCCGAGGGCACCGCTCCACCCCTTCTCTCCTCCTCCTCCTCCCCATCGTTCAACGACACGACGTCTATTTGCCACCAGTCGTGCCCATACCCATCGACGTCTTGAAGCTATCGTAGATCCACCACTGGAAGCCCGTGAGCGTCCCAATCATCAGCACACGCGTGCCGAGGCCCTTGGTCGCGAGCGCGACGAAGCCCGTCTCCCCGGCGATCTGGCCGAGGGACTTGCCCCGGTTCGCGGGCTTGCCCATGAGCGACACGAGCGAGTCCGCGGGGTGCGAGACGACGGCGCAGACGACGCCCGCGAGGTAGCCGGAGGCGAAGGTCACGCCGAGCTGCGTGGGCTTGGAGTACGTCTCTTTGGGCGCGGTGAAGACGTGCGTGTAGAAGAGGCCGACGATGTACTCGAAGAAGAAGAACTTGGCCATGGTGTACGGGATCTGCGGGACGCGGTGTTAGCAACCAGTACGCAAGAAACAAGCGACACGCGCGACGCACCTGGCGCGACCAGAGGGGGACGACG
Source organism: Grammothele lineata (assembly GCA_002150815.3). NCBI lineage: Eukaryota > Fungi > Basidiomycota > Agaricomycetes > Polyporales > Polyporaceae > Grammothele > Grammothele lineata. Next base: position 72,367 of record NDFF03000387.1, on the reverse strand, counting down.
GAGCCGAAGGGGAAGCGAGTCTCCGCCTTGAGCTCGCTCATCTTGCTGAGCGCGGCGAACATGGGGACGGGGAACGTGCCGGCGGGGCTGGTCTGGATCTTGACCTTGGTCATCTCCAGAGGGCAGAGGGCGATGTCGGCGAAGAACTCGGCCGAGGCAGAGCCCGCGCACCAGATGAGGCCCTTGTACTTGGCGGACGCCTCCTCGCCGGCCATGTTCATGTAGGTGTCCTTGAAGTACTCGTAGAGACCGTACTTGAAGAGGCCCTGGAGCGAGTAGCCGATGAAGGTGGGGCCGAAACCTTTCCAGAGACCTTTGCTGCCCTCCTCAGCAACGATGGTGCGGAGACCGGACGTCAGGCCCTTGTACTTGGCGGGATCGACCTGGGGAGAAAGTAAATTTAGTAAACGTGACCGTTATCAGCCGATGACGCGCCGCGAAGGGTAGGGCGTAGTAGGCGCCAGTCCGCGTTTGGAGGCAATCAGGAAAGCGAAGCCACGTTCGCCGTCGCGGCGCAGCGAGCATTAAAACGCGCCGGGGCCAACGAACGAAAGAGACGATAGATTGGGCAGAGAAGAAGTACGAGATCAAAGCATTTTGATGTGGAAGAGGACGAGGAACACCAAATAGACAAGATACGTATGATGAGACTAACCTGCATGTTACATTTTGCGACATCGAGGGGGGTGATACCAGCGTGGGTGAAACCACAGGCAATAGCACCACCGAGCATGCACTTGGCGTAGTAGCTAGCATCGTGGGGGACGGGGCCGAGGTAGCTAGAGATAGTAAGGTGAGTACGCGCCGCGCCGCAAGTGACACGTCGACACGCACCGGGCATCCCACTTTCCTGAGGGCGCGACGGCAGCCATTGGGGTATTATCTAGAGGTCGTGAGGAGATAAAATAACAATCTAGGGGCCTGACTGGATGGCCTGTCCGAGTCGAGGCGGCGAGGGCGCTGGGGGTGAGTGGTGGGAGGAGGAGAGGACCGGGGTGATGCCGGCGCGACGCGCGATGTCCGTATAAATTTGAGAGCCCGCTCCCGCCGGGCCTCCCTCCCGGCTCCCTTCCGGCCCCCACCGAGCCTCCGTCCGCCAATCGGGGCCCGCGTTGGAGATGCGCTGCTGCCATCCAACGCTCGTCCACCCACCGCTTCGTCCGTGAGGAGCGGTTTTCGGACTCGCTCGGACGTTCTCCTCCGCGCCGTCTCGCAACGGTCAGAGCGTGTTTCAAACGCAGCCTCGAACCCACTTCCAAGCCGAACCGCGTGCCCTATGACGTCGTTCTCTGTGCCATGGGACGGGCCCGTGTGATTCTCCGCTCAACGGCTCGCCTCTACGAAACGCCTGAATATCTTCTGTTCTGTCGTGTCCCTATATGTACCCACATCGTCCACGCCGCTCGTCTGCATACCAATGCGAACTTCATTGCATAAAGGCTATGTGTAAGCTGACCGATCGCCTCCAAGCGTCTCGACTTTCCGACCCGCGGGCCACTTACTCACCCTCCGGTCACTGACTTACCGCCGCCTCGACCTCCTGAATACATTTTGTCCCCATGAAAACCACGATCGCCTCTACGCCCTCTCTCACCCTCCGCCACCATCCACCCAAGCCTTAACGCCCTCCTGTCTTGACTGTCACCTCGTCGACGCCGTCCACCGCAGCCATGGCGCCCGTCGCACTCACCATTCCACCCGAGTCATCTGCCCCGTCTCCTCTCTCTTCCACCCTCCCACCGTCCAAAATGAACGGCGCGCCCCCCAGTTCCAGCACGCCCGCACCCATGCTCAGCGGGCCCGCCGACTTTCCTCTCGTCCCTGCGACGGCCTCGCCCGCGCGCCCGCAGGAAGTGAACCCGGCACCGGTGCGCGCGACGTTCGCGTTCGACCCGATCGAGGACGCGCTCGCCGCGTTCGCGCGGGGCGAGTTCCTCGTCGTCATGGACGATGAGGGCCGCGAGAACGAGGGCGACCTCATCGCCGCCGCGAGCGCGATGTCGGCGCAGAAGATGGCGTGGATGATCAAGCATACCAGGTGCGTCTCCTCTTCTTGCCTTCGCTTCCCTTCCTCGTGCCCCTCTACCTCCAATTTCCCCCATAAACCCGCGCTCCTCCTTCCACCGACCCTCGGGCACGCCCATTCTTTCTCATCCCACCGCCTGTCTAACCCTCCCCATACCCCCTCTCACAGCGGGTACATCTGCATCTCCCTCCCCGGCACCCGCCTCGACGCCCTCCACCTCCCCCTAATGGTCCCCCACAACCTCGAGCGCCACCGCACCGCCTACACCCACACCGTCGACTACCTCCCGGGCACCACCACCGGCATCTCCGCCTCCGACCGCGCCCTCACCGCGCGCGCCCTCGCCTCCCCCCACGTCCCCGCGGAGGCGTTCGCGCGCCCGGGACATATGGTCCCGCTGCGCGCGCGGGAGGGAGGGGTCCTCGAGAGGAGGGGGCATACGGAGAGCGCGCTGGATTTGTGTGAGATTACGGGGTTGCCGGGGGCGGGGGTGCTTTGTGAGCTGGTGGAGGATGATGAGGAGGGGAGTATGATGCGGAGGGATGGGTGTAGGCGGTTTGCGGATCGGTGGGGGTTGAAGATGATTAGCGTGGAGATGTTGGTGAGGTATAGGGAGGAGCGGGAGCGGGAGAAGCGCGAGGGGGGTGCGTGATGGTATACGCTGGCAGATGTGAGCGCAGATCGAAGATTGTATCTTTACTACTAATCGCGGTGTTGTACGAGACACTTAAATCCGCATCTCTACTCTTGGCTATATGCACTGGCGAAGCTTCCCGCAGACCATTCACGACGAGGTTTGCTCAGTCGGACCCGGAGACTCACAAGGCTCACAGTTCGAACCAAGAAAAGACCAGCAGAGACGGTGCGCCTTGACGGCAGCGCACCCCGAATCCAATCCATTCCGATACAAACACCCGAGACGACAGGAAAAGCACAGACACAGGCACAGACACAAATACAAAGCAAAAACACGATACAAGACAAGAGATTCGGACAGCAGCGTGAGGGGAATATGCGCGGCCCCACCAGGACGACGAGGAGAAGGAGGAGGGGCCGCGCGGCGACTATTACAGGTATAGGCTACAGTCTACGATCCACGATGTCCGAGTCCGCGAGAGATACATATAAGCGAGCACGGATACAAGCACAATAGCGAGACACGAGAGAAATAGAAACCGAAACCGAAACCAAAACAGACCAGAACACTTTCTTCTCTTGACTTTCTTCTTCTTCGCTTCTAACGCTCACGCAGGCGCAGGCCACACAGAACGCAACACCAGCCCCGCGACGACCGCCGCCGTCGCGAGCGGGACGAGCGTCGCTCCCGCGCTAGCGCTCGTAGGTCCCGACACCCTCGCGTCTGCGGTCACGCTCGCAGCCCCCTCACCAATCACGCCCAAGTTCGTCTCCTCGAACTCGAACTCGCCGTCGTTCCACCCAAACGCGGCCCCGGGCATCGTCAGCGGCTCCGGGGGGCGCGCGAGTTCGACCCAGGGGTCTTCCCCGGGGAGTTGGGACTCTGGGCGCGCCCCTGTGTCGGTCTTTGCCTTGCGCTTGCCAGACTTGGGCTTGCGCGGGCGCGAGGGCTTCTTGTCTCCAGCACTAGCAGTAACGGCCGTGGCGCGCGCAGGACGGCGTCGGCAGGCGAGTGCTTGCAGGGCGTTCTGCGGCGCCACTGCCGCCGCCGCTCCAATGGTAGTGGTGGTGGTGGTGGTGGTGGTGGTGACGGTAGGACGAGCGCGCGGCCGGGTGCTCTCGTACGTCTGCACCTGCCACGTCGCGAGCGACGCCGCGGCTGACGTGCCCGTTCCTGACCTGAGTGCTGGGACGGAGGAGGGCGGGGCGAGCCGCTGGGTTTGGGCCTGAGCGCTAGCGCGAGCGTACGCCCGGGACCGTGGGCCGAGCCCATACCAAGTGGGGGTCGACTGGCCACGAGTGGGAGTGGGAGCAGGTACCTGGGGGCGCGCGGGAGGGGGTGGCGGCGGCGGCGGCGGCGGCGGCGGCGGAGGCCAAATGAACCACGAAGGCCGGGGCGGGAGCTTCGGAACGACGAACGCGGGCGTGGGGTTGGGGAACTTGAACGGCGGCTGCTCGGGGACCCCGGTGCGGATTCGGCCTGGACCTGAGCGGGAGGAGTGCCTATGCCTAGACCTAGACGAGGAGGAGGCGGAGGTGGCGGAGGTGGGCGAAGGCGTGCCGGAGGCGGTTGCGACGTCGCGCAGCGCGCGACGTACGACGTCCATCTGTGTCGTAGTCGAACAGTCGTGAGCAACCGCGAATCCTCCCTCGTTCCGAGGCAAGAGACGTACCTCTGTCGGCGCCCGCCGACTCCGCAGCCTATGCGCAAGAAGCTCCTGTCGGCGCAGCATGTCGGGCGACTCGTAGAACGGGCCTCCGGGAGTGAAGTGCCAGTGGCTGACGAGCGAGGTGCGGCCGTGTGTGCGGACGGCGTGCATCCGCGGCTGCGCGTTGCGCACCGCGAGTGGATCGAGGGGAGGGGACGCGCCGAGAGGGGCGGTGCTGGGTGCGAGGAGGGAGAGGGGAGAGGCGTGCATTTGGGGACTTGTGGGTGGGGAGGGTCCGGGGCTCGAGGTTGGCGGCTGAGGGGAATGAGGAAGTGAAGAGGGAAGAGAGCGCTCAAGAACCGGGGTAAGAGGAAGAGGAGGCACGGCGGAAGTGAAAGTAGGAGGAGCGACGGGTACGTCGTCGGACTCGACAGGATCGGGGGCGGTTACAGGTTTCGGCTCGATCGCCTGTACTGCGTTCTCCGCTCGCGGCGGCGCTTCGGGAAGAGAAGCTTCCTCCGCAACCTCGACCTGTGGGTCAACCGGGGCCGTCTCGACGTTGGGCGTGAGAGCGAGAGGTTGAGGAGCCGACTCCGGGGGAGGAGGTGTGACGATGATCGACGGGATTGACAGCTGCGGCATCTCAGCAGCCATCGCCAGTTGGTCGGCGGCGACGAGACGCGCTTCGACAACGTCTTGCTCCTTCTCGGTGGTCTTCTGCAACGGCTCCTCGATGGGTTCCTGGGGCTCCTCGGCGACCTTCTCCTCGGGATTGATGACGGTCGCTTCCACGACCGGCTTCACCGGCGAGGGTGCGATGTCCTCGACGACTTCGGGTGCTGCGACGGCCTCCGGCTCGACATCGGCAACGGGCTCCTCCGCTTCCACATTCTGTACAACGGGCGAAACCTCTACGGCAATCTCCACGACATTCTCTTGAGGAGCGACTTCCGGCCCTGCTGAGACCTCGAACGTCTGCGTGACGTGCGACGCCGGAGCGGCCTCCACCGCCACCGGAACATCCCCACTCGGGGATACCTCCACCATCTGCTCGACCACCACGTCTTCGTCGTCCATCATCATCATCCGCTCAATCTCGTCTTCCTCGTTCCCGAGTGAGACGCAATCATCCTCGTCGATCGCGACGTCCTCCATAGGCTGGGTCGGAACGACAAACTCGGACATGGCCATCTGCTGCTGCAAGAAGAGCTCTTGGAGGAACTGCGTCCCCATCGCCTCGACGTCCACTTGCGCTTGGGGATTTGCCATATACTGCTCCAGTTCGGCTGCGAGCGCGAGCTCCAGCATGCGGTCTATCTGCGGATCGCCGTTTAACGAGAAGGCGGCATCCTCGTAGTACCCTTCGCTCGACGCGAACCCGTCGTCGGCGTACTCCATCGCGTCCGGCTGCCACTGCTCGTAAGTCCCATCCTGGAGCATAGACTCTCGGACTTCGCCTGGCTGGACATCTTCACGGAAGGAGCTCGCGTCGAAGTTGAGCGAGTACTCGGAGAGACTGGTGGAGTAGGCTTCGTTGGATGCGAAGGAAGGCGCCACGTCGTTCGTGGACGGCGAGTGTTTCTTCATGTTGAAGAAGGCGTCGAGCGCGTCGTCGGCTACGCCCGCTCCAGCGAGGGAAGTCGACCCCAAACTCGGAGCGGTCAGTGCGTTGTGAGCGGGTACGTTCTGGGATGATTGGGAGGGGGAACTCTGAAAAGGTGCAGAAACGCTCGGGGATGTTTGAGTGGCAGTGGCGGGGGACGGAGACGGCGAGCTAACAGAGGACACTCGCGCGTTGTTAGGAGCAGCAACGAAGTCGATGGGCTGCTGGAGCGATGGCGGAGAACGGGTTAGAGGGGCGTCTTCGAACTTCGGTTCTGGGGCTTTGTTATCCGCCTCGTCCAGGGTTCCGAGGAGCATCTCGTTGACTTCGTTGACAATGGCGGCTTCTGCGGCGAGATCCTCTGCAGACATAGAGACGATCTGCCTAGCAGGTGCCTTACCACCTCTGCCCCTCCTAGCGGGGCATGCAGACGTAAGCGTACGCGAGGCCGCCTTGGTGCTAGTTCTGAAAGGGGTCGTGGATGAGACAGCGGAAGAAGAGCCACTGATGAAGGAAGACGTTGCATCGCGTGTGAGTCGTATACCAGAGAAACGTTGGCGGGCCACGCACCTCATCTGAGGCTGAGCAGACACGATCGACTGCTCGACCGGCACACCAGAATCGGGGACAGTTTGGCAGACTTCTTCCTCGCGAGCTTCGGCCATAGTGACAGCCGGGGTATCATCAGCGCTCCTTGAACCAGAGGATTCGCCTAGCTTCGGCCTAGTAAAAAGGAGGAGTCATGAGGCTGTTGGTCCCTTCGTTTCAGCGAGGAGACCTACGTGGGCTGATTGCATGACGCCTTCGACAACCTGATCGCGAACCCTGTGTCCGCGAGATCAATGGCATCTTCACGTGAATAGCCAGACTTTCTAGCCCGGAGAAAGTCGGCCTCCCATTCATCATCTCTACTCAGCCCTTTAGGCAGGTGAGAGAGCATCTCGGCCTCGGGCTGGTGGACCATCTTGGCCTTCCCCTTCCCCTTGTCTTGGAAGGAATGTTGACGTTCCGGCGAGCCATTTGAACCACGCATTGCAGAGACGTTTGAGATCCTGAACAAACCCGTCAATACGCCGTAACAGTCTTGATCCTCGTCGGGGGATGGTAAACGTGCCTCTGAGAAACCTCGATCGACATCTCTTGCGTCGTGGTCGAGCCAAAAGCCCTATCCATGACTTCAACGAAAGTTGGATCGGTCTGGAGCACTTCGCGCTCGATGCGCTGCCGACGTTCTGCCTCAGCCTTCTCTTTCGCGCGCCGCGCTTCCTCGTCTTGACGCCTGCGCATCGCCGCCGCCTTTGAGTGCAGAAACGCATTCTCGACTTCCCTTCGCTGTAGCTCCCGCGCATACATCGCGTCCATCTCCTCCTGCTTCTTCCTCGTCCATTGGCCGTTGTACGGCGGAAGAGAGGAAGGCGGAGGGGGCGGACCGAGATTGACCGGCCCGCCGGCCCGGCCCAGTAGCGATTGAGAGCTGGCGGGCGGACGCGCCGAGGACGATGGGCTCGCGGGAGGCTGGGGCTTCTTCTCCTTGCGAAGGATCTCGGCAGCCTCTGAGAGGGCGAGAAGAGGGTTGACTCGTGTGTCGTCCGTGGGCGTAGGCGAAGGAACGGTGGGAACGGGGACGGGATTAGCGACTAAGGGCGTGGGAGGGAGGGACGCGGGAGAAGGCTGGATTGCTGGCGCTTCCTCGGTAGAAGAGGCGTCGGGAGAAGGCTTCGCGGGAGAGCCTGGAGGAGCGTTGTTGTTCAGCACGGGGATGGGAACAGGCTCCATGTCGTCTTCGTCCTCGTCGTCCTCGTATGAAGCGAGGAGCGCGTCGAAGTTCGCGTCGGTGCCGATCTCACCCGTTTCTTGGGTAGGTGTTTGGGGGGAAAGCGCTGTAGTCTCGTGGGAGATTTGCTGGGGAGGCGAGACAGCTGGAGTCTCGTCGGAGACTTGCTCGATCTCGGGTACGGGTGCGGGAGAAGGCGCCGACTGGGGAACTTCGGAGTCCGTCATTGTCACGGTGGCGAGCACTTTCTGCTCGACACTCTCGGTGGCGGAAGGCTTGGACGGTTCCACTGGCGACAAAGAAACATCTTCTTCGACCGCTTGCGTGGTAGGAGGGACGTCTAACAGGGTATATGCGTAAGTAAAGTGAGTGTTGAGTAGCGAAGAACCATCGATAGACTTACCCGTAGCGATAGCCATAGCAAATCCTGATGTTGAAGCGGCGTAGCCGAATGGTATACGCACGTAGTCGGCCGCCATGTCGGCATCGCGGTCCTCCGGGACATACGCATCGCTCATACACTCATCCCCGTCCATGTCGACTGCCCAGTTCTGAGCAGGCGCACCGAAGCTAGGGGCGACGTCCATAGGTGCATCGACCATCTCCTGCTGGACGACGTGCATAGAAGCTTGTGTGCTCTGTGCAAAGCCCTGCACCACCTCGCGCCTCCAAATCCCAACACCCCCGTCCCTGCGAGCGAGCTGCGCGCGCCGGGCATGACGGCTCGCATTCACCCTCATGACCGCCTGTCTCCGCGCCAGGACCTCCCGCCTTCGCTGACGGCGCGGCGTCGACCGCATCGCACGCGCGTTCCGGATCGCGTCGCGGTTGCGCCTGTGGTGTTTCCGTCTGCAATGCGGGCACATGCGGAGGTGCGACTGGATCTGGCCCAAGGGGATGCGGAACGGACGGTGGCGGATAACGGGCGAGCGAGAGCTGCGAGTGCTGTGGATGTGCACGGGCCGGAGTGTGCTTGTGGGGAGCAAGAAGGCAGGCGAGAGGGAAGCGCGGCGGAAGCGTCTGCGGTGGCGGAGGATTTGCGGGTGGTGGGAGTCGTCGGCCATTTCGACCTCCGGTGTGGGGGGACGGAATATGGGTTGTGAGGGAGAGAGATGTTGGTTGAATATCGGGGTAGAGAACCCGATGACGGCGGAATGGGCAGGAACGACGGGGGCCGGAGAGTAGGTCGCCGCAGGGGTGGGCTGTGCCCAAGATGGTGAGGGAGCGAGGAATGGGGGCGGCGGAGAGACGAAGGTGGGTACGTTGTTCCATTGCGGAGGAGAAGGTTGGGCGACGGGGTAGTGGGAAGGCGCAGGAGTGATTGGGCGGGGCGGCGGAGGGGCAGGCTGCGAAGAGAAAGCAACGTTAGACGCGCGCTTAGGAGGATAAAGGAGCAGACAACTCGTACCTGCACGGGCCATGCAGAAGCCCCGGTCGGCGCCGAGAAGCGCTCCGATGGTTGAGATAAGGAAACGGCATCGATGGGTGTTGACACGTCCTGCGGAGCGGGGGATGGTCCGCTAGCAAGCGTCAAGTCCTGCCCGGACGACGGTTGTGGCGGGGCGGGCTGAGGTTCGACATACCCATCCGGGTGAGACAAATACTCTTCCTCAACGGGTGGGAGCTCCGAGGATTTGAGTTCAGGCGTAGGGAGGGTAACAGCAATTTCTGGAGCCGGTGTCCCGTCATCGTCCGCCTCGTAGTCCTTCAGATCTTCCCCAGGGTGCTCGGGTTGGGGAACGGGGGCGGAAACAGCGCTGAACAGAGCCGAGGGAGCGATGATAGGATTCTGCATCGCAGCAGGGGAGGGAGGATGAAACTCATGGTCGGGAGCAAGCCAATCCTGTTGGCGCTCGACCGAGGAGAGGATCGGGCTCGCCGCTACCCTGGTCGGCGCTGCGAGAGAGACAGGTGTGGTGGGGGAGGAGGGCCCTTGGAGAGAGGAAGCTTCGCGGATCGCCTCCCGAATGAAGGCATCCGCGCATGCCGCGGATACGGCTACCTCCATCTCGGGGTCGACCGAGTCCTCAGGTTCTGCTTTGTCCTCGTACGTGGGGAGGTTTGGGTTGCAACGACGAGGGATGGGAGGCGTGCGAATGCGCTCGCGAGAAACCTTCAAAGGCTCGACGGAGGCGTGCGGCTCAGTCGTAGTCTTCGTATCTTCGTCCTCCTCGCTGTCGGAGGAGGAATCGTCGTTGTCGTCGTCGTCGTCCTTCTTGCTCTTGCTCTCGCCCATCTTCTTGTTATCCTCATCCTCATCGGAGGAGGAAGAACTGCTGGAAGAGTCATCGTCGTCATCGTTCTTCTTGCTCTTGCTATCACCCATCTTCTTGTCGCCCTCGTCGTCATCGGAGGAAGAGCTGCTGGAAGAATCATCGCCATCATCTCCACCACCTGCAGCGGTGCCGGTGGCGTCCATGGTGTCGTCGTCTTTAGCATCGTCGTCCTCCTCCTCTTCGTCGTTCTCCTCCATATCGTCGTCATCGTCCTCAGAGTCGCCATCGGCTTCATCGGCTTCATCCATTCCTTCATCGTCGTCGCTCGTCCTGGCCGTTACCGACGCCGTCTCAACGGCCTCCATGTCGGCCTCTTCGGCGGGCGTAGACGGCAGCGACATTAAACCAGATCCCTGTGCTAGCAGGCCCAAGGGTTCTCTGAGAGGCGGGTTTACTGTCAGGTGTGCGTACGCCCGCTATAGCGATGATCAACTTACAGTGGGTCTTCGAGTGGCGTCTCGTCGCTGAAACGTACAACCTTTCGTGGCCTTCTGCCGCCCCTATCGTAGGGACAGTGCCGCTTCCACTGAAGCCTGAGGTAGATTCGAAGTGAGCGCGGGCAATCTTCTCTGAAAACATAAAGACCCACGGTTTCTCAGCGCGCCCAACTGACCTAGCCGGCTTCGTCGACTTAGTCGACTCGGTCGTCCCGTCAACTGTCAAGCCTTTGAGGGATGCAAGAAGTTTATCTTCTGCGGCCTCTTCCTCCTGTTCCTTGAGCTCTATCTCCTTGGCTACTTCTTTCAAGCTGAAAATATATGACACGCGTTGCGGCGTGAGCGAGCGTCGGTATAGTAGCGAGCGTTCGCGGGTGTGGAGAACTCACCCTTGCTGGTTCCAGCGGAGCGTCAAGAAGCCCTTACCCACTCCGACAATCGCATTTCGGAGTTCATGAGTTGTGTATTCGCTCGACTGCGACTGCCGCGGTGGAGTCGGGGGCTGTGGCGCTGCAGGCTGTGGCGGAGGAGGGTCGGTGGCGTCGACTTGGTCGACCAGGTCAGTGACCTCTGGGAGGGCTTCGTAACGGGTAGTTGAAGGGGAAAACGCATTTGACGCGTCTTCCGATGGGGTAGGGTCGTTGGGAGCAGGGACAGGTGTCTCGGATGGTTGTTGTGGCGGGGAGGCAGACCTGCGGGTGGCGAGAGGAGACGAGGTGAGGAGTCTGCGGAAAGAGTTGATGAGCGTAGCCGGGAGAGACGGTGACGTGGTGCGCCGAGGCGGCGACGGTGCCCTTTCGTCGGCGGGCATGGTGGTGGGGAGAGTAGAGGACGGTGCAGAGGGCGGGCCACCGTGTTATGGCCCACAGGAAGGCTCGGCTAAGTCCAGTGGTGGATCTCAGATCGCGTCTCCGGGCCCGGAGTGGCGTCTGGTCCCTGGTCCCGCGCTGAAGCGCGCACGAGGATAGGGTGCATGCACCCCTGCTCCCGCGAGAGCAGGACACGGGTCGGAGCCCCGCCACCGTCACCCATTCGCCGCCAGCCAGCCATTATTTTTCTTTGCGCGCGCAACGGTCGCTACCTCGCGTGCGAGGTGGCGAACGCGGCCTTATTCTGTGCTCTGGCCGACACCAGACGCAGCAACGGGGACGGGGAGCCCTAATCCGTCGCCGGGCGCGGGACAATAAGCAGGGGTGCGGCGGGGGCACAAGGCTGAAGACAACGGACGCGGCTTAGTCAGCGTCGACGCATCCGTCCTTGTCCAGCACGGCACCGCCACCTCGCTCGCCAGGCCATCCGATAATGTTCGGCTGTCCCCGGAAGTCCGTCAATCTGTTCCCGCACGCACTCACGTGCTGGCGAAGGTTGAGCACCCTCTTCTTGGGCGCTGTCGAAGCTCCTCCCAAGGACCGCACGGCAGACGTTATCAGGCCCGTTGCGGCCAGGATGACGGGAGCCGGCGCGGTTTGTCGAATCGTATGCTCCGACCGGGCGTCTACAGACGAATGGGGCAGGAGCTGCCTGGGTGCGCTTGGGAGCGACGGCGGAATTCTGCACACGGGCGCGCCGTCCGAGGAACCTAGAAGCCTCGATGTCATCGCTCCTGCACGAATCGAGCGAGGCGTGCGATATTGGACGCGAGTCATCGTCGTTGCCCGTACAAAACGGGACGACCTCAAAGGCACGACGCATCCTCCGCACATTCTGGACTCCTAGAGAACCCATCCCCTCACCGCCTCCTGACACGAGTTCGAGCCCGAAGCGGACACGAGCTTGTACTCGATCGAACAGCCATACACTGGACGGTTAAACGTTTCTTGTTGCTCAGCAAAGCCGGAAAGAGAAAACCTAAGGATACAAAAAACCAGACCCGCGATACAGAGACATAAGTGAGAATATAAGAAAAGAGACCAGTGCGCGCGCAGCTCCCGGAGCTCGCGTCCCGTCTAGGTGTACGTTCAATAGCCATCGCTCCACGCTCAATCGCTGCCAGTGATACCCCCGGTGGCACCGGGCGCGGCAATGCGCGCCTGGGCATCAGCAGTGGTCGTGCACGCGATGGACGTTCCGGGCGAGTTGACGAGCGGGAGCGCGAAGCATGAGAGCGTCGCGCCGCAGCCGAGGTTGACGTACTTGCCGCTCACGCACTGCGCGAAGCCGCCGTCGATGCAGCCCATGTCACCATCTGCGAGCGCGCAGCGCGAATAAGTACCGTATTGACATGAGTGAAGTCGCGAGACATACCGTTGCAAGAGGAGTCGGCGGTGAGGGACGCGAACTGGGCGTTGAGCTTCTGCGCGTCGAGCGCGTTCTGCAGCTGGAATGAAGACGAAGACGAGGTGGAAGTCGCGGTGGCCGCGGCGGTGGAAGCGGATGCCTCAGTGGCGGTCGCGGTGGCAGCAGCAGTAGTCGTCTCGTCATCGCAGTCCGAGGAGTCATCAGAATCGGTCGAGGACGCCGATGCGCTAGACGCAGAAGCCGTCGCGCTCGAAGTGGCCGACGCGCTGTTGCTCGTGCTCGCGCTAGAGCCAGACGAGGAGTCGATGTTCTGGAGGCCGGGGTCCTGAGTGATGTCCGTGAGCTGCGAGCCGTCCGTGATGGGCCCGCTCGGGTTCGCGGCGCACGAGCCAAGCACCGAGAGGGGCGCGCTGTGGCCGAAGGGAATGGTGCCGTTCGCGCCGAGGGCGAGCCCGCCGACGAACGTCTTCTGGTCCGCGCCTTGGTACTGGCACTGGAAGAGCCCGTTGAGCTCCGCGTTCTTGGGCGCGGTCTGGCAGTACGGGACCGCCTGCGAGTTCGGCTGCGCGATGGGAGAGATCGTCAGATACGAGCCGCCACCCGCGCGCGGGGGTGAAGGAGAGGGACTTACAGTGTTACGCGGCTGCTGCGCGAAGATCTGCGTGAACTTGATCATATCCGCGTCGTTGTTGAGCGTCTTGGCGAGGTCAATCATCGCGTCCGCAGAGTTCTGCTGGTCGCACGGCCCGGCCGCAGCAAGTAGCGTCGTGAACGCCGTCACAGAGACCGGGTTGCACTTGTCCGCACCGCCTGCCGCGAGCTGCAGTCATCACGTGGTTAGAAGCGCGCTCCACACAAAGAGCAAGCTCAAAGCGGACAGACGTACGCAGGCCTTTTCCCAGAGGGCGGTCGAGTCCGCGATGACTTGCGCGATGCGCTTGCTGTGCTGGACAGGAGCTGCGCGCGTCTGGAGCGCGGCAGCAGAGAGGGCGAGGAGGACGGCGGAGGTGAAGTAAACCATGGTTTTGATCCGGGGGACGTGAGTTTGTAGAAGTCGCGAGGAGATGATGGCGTCGAGCCTCGTGGAGGTGAAGAGCGTCAAGCGTTAAGCAAGTTAAATGAATGAGAGTCGGAGCGCTGCTCGAGCCGCGAGAACGAGAACGGGGACGAGAGACGAGAACGGGAGCCGGGAACGAGCGTGAGGGGAGCGGGCGAGGGGGGGAATGGGGAGGCGTCCCGCCCGCAAGCCTAGAAGTTATATACGCCAGTGCGTCAGGAGGACGCTTTGGCACACGGTTCGTTTTTTCTTCGCGCAGCGTTGGCGGACTCGCATTCATTGCACTGTGCACATGCCGGCCGAACAATCACGCCGGCAACCACGATGGGCCACAAGGTGGGCGGGCTCTGGCCAGCGTCCGGAGCGCGAAAGGCTCTTTAGAGCTCGTTGTCATGCTAACCGAGGAGAGTGGGAGTATTTTTGGGAGTACAAAGCTTCCCTGCGTTTGTTTGTCCCCCGCTTGTGCCAAGGACAAAGCGCACAGTCGACGGGGGAGAAGGGAAGTACGTACGTTGCGACCACATGTCCGTGATTTATGTCAGGCAGACGTTGAGCGATGCCGAAGAGATGTCCAAGAGGCGTCCGCGGACGGCACTTCAAAAGGACATCTCTGTTGGGCGCTTGAATCATTGTTGAAAAGTCCATTACGTCATTTGTTTGGGGACTGTATTTGGCTTCAAGGCACGATACTTACTAGGACCCGAGCCAGGCCAGAGCCGTCTCCGATGAATCGAGGATGCCGTGCAGCTGCTCAGGTGTATCTGTGATGGTGCAAGTTTCACAGATGTGTAAGTTCCATGTACAGGCTGTACTTCAGACTGTACATGACCTTCAAGTATCGCTGACGCCGTAAGTACTTATTGGTACACCAGGGTGTCAGGGGAGTCTCTATGTTTCGGTGCAAAACATGCTGAACAGAATACTGTTCGTCAACCACCCTCGCGTAGCCAACTGTTCCATGAACATCCTCACAGATTCGTGTCAGGAGAAGATGACATGCTGACGCGAATCAAACCGGCGCCAGAGCTCAAATGAGGTGTTGACATTCACATTACGTGATCAGGAACACCGGCGGACTTGCGGCCGAGAGACAGCTGCAGCGCTTATCTTACTTTCAAACGTTTCAAGCCTCCGAGACGACTGAATCCCACTGGCTCGCAACGACACGACTTTCGTCGTAAACCACGATGATCTCACAATCGCCTTCATAGTCAACCTTAGTGCGGACCTCAGCCCTGTCAGCGCTTTAAATAGTGGTGCCACGTATGTTAACATCCAGTCTCGTAATTTTTGCACGTCTTAGATCGTGAATCTGAGTTCTGGCACTGGCACTTCAGATTCAATTTGTGGCGAACTCGGATGGGCGAACTACGCAATCCTGCGCACGAGTATTGATAACGATAAAAGATAACAAGTTCGTTAGCTGAATCCTGCTGATGACTAGAACCGGTTAGTTGGGTCTCTTCAAGCTACGACGTAACTAATGAATGACTACCACTCATTCACGATGATCCTAGAACACGCGCATACAGGTCTTTCAATGCTACAGAACACAACCGTACACGTCATCGCAGGCTAACGAACGAATGCTCTTTATCGCACATGACGAGGGGCGCGGAGAAGGGCTGTGCTCCAGGGCTTGGCACACCAAGCCGCCGAGCGAACGAACCTCTTGCTATTCGTTTCTTCTCAGTACGTCGCTCGCTTTCCTGGTACATCTCAGGCTCATTCTATGCCAAAGATCTTGCTATACCACCCCTCTGCCACCTTTCTCTGCGAACGGAGGAACTGCTGGGATTGAGCAACGCTCGGCGTTCTCCTGAGCCTGACCCCACGTCCAGCGACCTCGATCGTCATGTCTTGGCTCAGCCTTGGGTCCGCCGCACGTCTATATAACTACACGGCTCTCTTCCGCGGGCCTTCAACCTATCTATGGTTCTCTCCTCTGCCACCGACCCGCCGACCGACCCCGATCCCGACGGACTAGGCGAGCCCAACCGCGGATACCCGACACATATCTCAATCGAGTTGGCTCATCCTCACTCTTCCGCCGACTCTCTTCCTAGCTCCCGCCAGAGCACTCTCACATCCCCTACCACTACGCATGTAAGCGATGTCCTCCCCCCTGTGCATTCCGCCACACGGAGATCTTGCGGGGGGCTTCTCCGCTGGATCGTCTTTTGCAAGAGGGATGCTCAGCTCGACAGCCCCACCGCAGTCGAGCTCCCAGTCACATCCGACATCGAGGTCGACCCTGGGCCATTCGTGTTCAGGCCCTCTCAGCTCGACAACCTCGTCGACTCCAAGGACCTCGACGCCCTTCAAGCTCTCGGTGGCGTCGACGGACTTCTACGAGGCCTCGGTACGCACGCCCTTCATGGGCTCATCGGAAGCCCGGACAATCCCTCCGTCGCTCAGCCCGTCGCCCCCGACAAACCCGTTTCCGGCCACGACGATGTCCTCCACGGCGCACTGCCAGAGTATCCCACCACATTCGCCTCCGTCCCTCAGCCCGACGCATATCACGCCTCGCTCGCTGATCGTGCACGTGTATACGGTATCAACGCGCTTCCTGCTCGTCAGAGCAAGAGCATCTGGCAGTTGATGTGGGCTGCATTCCAGGAGAAAGTCTTAGTACGTTCCGTCTCTGTCTCTTCTCTTTCTAGCCTGACCGTTGCGTCCTTGTCCATAGATCCTTCTATCCATTGCCGCCGCCGTGTCCCTCGCCCTCGGACTCTTCCAGGACTTCGGACCCGGCCACGAGCCTGACGAACCCAAGGTCGAGTGGGTCGAGGGCGTAGCCATCATGGTCGCCATAGTCGTCGTCGTGCTCGTCGGCTCGCTCACGGACTGGCAGAAAGAGCGTCAGTTCCGTGTCCTCAACGCGAAGAAGGATGAGCGCACCGTCAAGGTCGTCCGTGGTGGTGTCGAGCGTCAGATCAGCGTGTACGAGCTCGTCGTTGGGGACATCGTGCTATTGGAGCCGGGAGAGGTTATTCCCTGCGACGGCGTCTTCCTTCGCGGTCATAACGTGCGCTCTGACGAGTCCGGCGCAACGGGCGAGAGCGACGTCATCCGGAAGGCCGAATACGCTCAGTGTTTGGAGCTACGCAAGGGCAAATTGGGCGAGCTCGATGAGAGGCGTGCGGATGCCGGTGCTCTCGAGCATACCGACTGCTTCCTCATCAGCGGTAGTAAGGTGCTTGAGGGTGTTGGCTCGTATGTTGCTATCGCAGTCGGCCAACGATCCTTCCACGGACGTATCATGTCCGGTACGTCATCGCAACATTCTTCGCCTTTCCCTCTGACTCACATGACATCGCAGCCTTCAACGATGAACCCGAGGAGACTACTCTTCAGCGGAAGCTCAGCCATCTCGCGAATGCTATTGCTCTCGCCGGCATGATCGGCGGCGTGCTTCTCTTCGTCGGCCTCATCATCCGCTTCTTCGTGAAAATCAGCTCCGACGGCTCATTCATGTATGTGTTCCACCTTGCTCGCGGCGTGCATTCTCTCATTTCTCATAATATACATAGGAGTCCCAGTGAGAAGGGCCTGATGTTCGTCGATATTCTCATCCTGTCCTTCACACTCGTCGTCGCTTCCGTCCCGGAGGGTACGTTTGCCGCCGTGTCTTTAGTCGCACTAACAATGACCATTTCGCAGGCCTCCCCCTCGCCATCGCGCTCGCGCTCGCCTTCGCCACGAAGCGCATGACGCGCGAGAACCTTCTCGTCCGTGTGCTCAACTCCTGCGAGACTATGGCGAACGCGAGCGTCGTATGTACGGACAAGACGGGCACGCTTACACAGAACGAGATGACTGTCGTGGCGGGGACACTCGGCAGCGACGTTGTCTTTGTGCGCGACCTTGCGCAGCACCCGGAACGCGCCACCTCTCATGACAACACCGATTTCGAAGACTGTGAGAAGGCATCGTCCGAGCACCAGGAGCAACTCGCTGTGGAACTTCGCACTATCAACACCTCTCTATCTCCTTCTCTCTGCGAACTCGTCAACAACGCCATCGCGATCAATTCGACGGCGTTCGAAGACAAGGACGCGACCACTGGCGCTACCGTCTTCGTAGGCAGCAAGACCGAGACTGCGCTCCTTTCCATGGCGCGCGACTTCGGCTGGGCAAACTACAAGTCCGTGCGGGACGCGGGGGAAACGCTGCAGGTCTTCCCGTTCTCCAGCGAACGCAAGGCGATGGGCGTCGTCATGCGTCTCCCCGGCGGTTGCGCGCGCCTGTACGTCAAGGGCGCGAGCGAGATCCTCACTGCTCTGTGCACGCGCCGCGTGCGCGTCACTTCGGGAGCGACGGACATTGAGACGACTTCTTTGGATGACGCGGATCGCGCTTTTGTCTTGCGCATGATCACGTCGTACGCGTCGCAGACGTTGCGGACCATTGCGATTGCATACCGCGACTTTGATATCTGGCCGCCGCGGAATGGAGACAGCGAGGTTGAGGTTTGCTTTGCTTCACCCGTCTTCTCGAGTGGTGCTCACACTGATGATGTCATCGCAGATGTCCTACGGGGACTTGGCGCGCGACCTGACTCTGATCGGTATCTTTGCGCTCGAGGACCCTCTCCGCCCAGGCGTTCGTGAGGCCGTCGCAGACTGCGCGCGCGCCGGGGTTCAAGTCAAGATGTGCACCGGCGATAACGTGCTCACCGCGCGCTCCATCGCGCAGCAGTGCGGCATCTACACTCAGGGCGGCATCGTTATGGAAGGCCCGCATTTCCGCGCGCTCTCGGACGCCGAGCGCTTCGAAGTCGTCCCGCGCCTCCAGGTTCTCGCACGCTCCTCGCCCGAGGACAAGCGCGTCCTCGTCAACACCTTGAAGGCGCTCGGAGAAATCGTCGGCGTGACGGGCGACGGGACGAATGACGGCCCAGCGCTCAAGGCGGCGCACGTCGGCTTCTCGATGGGCGTCACAGGCACGGAGGTCGCAAAGGAGGCGTCGGATATCGTGCTCATGGACGACAACTTCGCCTCGATTGTCAAGGCGATCATGTGGGGGCGGGCGGTGAACGACGCGGTGCGCAAGTTCTTGCAGTTTCAGGTCACGCCTACGTTCTCGGCCGTCGTCGTCACTCTCGCCTCGGCGCTCGCGAGCGACAACTTCGAGAACAGCGTGCTTAGTGCGGTGCAATTGTTGTGGGTCGCGATCATCATCGATACGTTTGCTGCGCTCGCACTAGCCACGGATCCCGCCACCCCTGCGATGCTCGCGCGCAAGCCTGAGCGCAAGGACGCGCCGCTTTTCACGGTGGATATGATCAAGCAGATCCTTGGGCAGAGCGCGTACCAGGTCTCGATCATTCTCGCGTTCCACTTTTGCGGCGATCGCATTCTTGGGTTTCCTGCCAACGACCTTCGGAACGACACGCTGGTCTTCAACACGTTTGTCTTCGCACAAATCTTCAACTCGTTCAACTGTCGTCGCTTGGACCGCCGTCTGAACATCTTCGAAGGCATTCACAAGAACCCTTGGTTCGTTGGAATCACACTCATCGGTAAGTTCCGCGTACTGATCAACTCACCAATGTGCTGACCGATGTTCTACTACGACAGAGACGGCCGTACAGATCCTCATCATCTTCGTCGGTGGCGGGGTATTTACCGTCACTCGCCTTGGTGGGAGGGAATGGGGAATTTCGCTCGCGCTCGGCTGCGTCTCGATCCCGCTTGGGGCGCTCATCCGCCTGCTCCCCAGCGAGCCCTGCTCGCGCACACTCAAGTTCCTACGTCTTTACCGTGAGCCGGAAGGCCTCCCCACTACGGCATCAGAGACAGACTTGGCGCACGAACACCCCGCGATCAGAATGGACGCGTTCAGACGCTTGAGAGGCGGCAGGCTGTATGGCCACTTCAGGCGGTGCATGCGAAAAGGAGGCTTGTGAGTCTTCGGGTATGTTCGTAGCACGGCTCCAACTGTAAACAGTCTCTGAGTTCAGCACGTTTGCTATGCGTTTTACGCTCTTCGGTGAGCATATTGCAGAAAAACAAACTACCATGTGGTACAATAATTCATGAAAAGCAACACGGTGTCATCATGGATCCATACACCTCCGAGTTTCGCTCGGACGACTAACGGGTGGAGAATGGCAAATTATTCCTCTCGCGCGCGTGTGACTCTCGACACAGTAGCATGTTGGTAGCGGCATTTGTGTTCTCGTATCTCACTAGATTAATCAATGGATGATCAGAGGCGTGTTAATCAACAAGCTGGAGCAGTCCATGGCTATATTCTCATATGCTGTCGACTAATGAGTTGCCCGCCAGCATCTACACAGAGCGGAACCAGTGTCGTTAGCGAAAAATGCGAGGCCTTGGGGCGGGACCATAATCCGATTTCCCACAAGTGACGGAAGTTCACTTTTGGACGGAGCCTCACAAGGCACCAGGGCCAGCACGCGGCAACAGCCAGAGGCGATATCGGCTCACAATGCAACCAGGGACAGAAGGATAGCGGAAAGACGTGCACAGTGCGGGCGGCGCCAGTGTGAAGGTCAGAGAGAGAAGAGTAAGCCAGGGCCGGGAGCTGGCCCACCACGCGTGTTCGTTAGAGAGTCCGAGAGAGAGAAGTGTGGTGAAGGAAGACGAGCACAGGGAACTATGCGACCGTGTGATGAGGGGGTGCGCAGAGAGACGGACTGAGGCGGCAGAAAGACGATCGAGAAGCAGGAAGACGTACGTGAGCGTAAGAACCCGAAGGTGAGAAGCGTAAGCGAGCGCCAGGAGCCGGCTGACGTGCATCCGTTACAGAGTCCGACGATAAAGCCTGAGAGAAGTCGTAGGAAGGGTGCCATGCGAGAAATTGTGGGGCTTGCGTGCGACATGAGACTAGTGACGACAGCCTGCCAAGAGCGGCCAGGCGCGCACAGGCGGCCACATAAGAGATATACTTACGCAGATGGCTCGAATTCGTTTGGCCCTGTTTGGCCTCAGCGCTTCTTTCCAACGCCCACCCGTGACCCCCGGGTGACCCACCTCATGACGACATGTCTCACTCGCTCAATATTGTCCTTCTCAGACTCCGCCTGCTTGCATCTTCCCGCCGCCATTGCCCAAGGCCCTCTTCCGAGCTCTCAACGTCACGGTGCCAAACCGTCCAGTCCTCGCCATTGTCAGCGTCCACCACCCGACCTGTTGAGTCCCCCTACGCCGTCTGTGACTTCATACGCTTTCCAGCTCAGTGAACCCATCCTATTGACGTCGATTGAATGGATGTCCCTTTAGCGAGCCACACCACGTACTTATACTCTCCCCCCCATTTCTCCCATTCTCGTACTCTCCCTTACATCCCCGCCTCCCAGGGTAGACATACGCGCGCGCAGCGCGCGTAACGTAGTTCAGAGCATCGTTCGTACATATAGCACTACATGAGCTACATCTTGCCAGCTGCCCTAATACTTACATTGCCAAGGCGCTGAGGGGGCTGTGTGCGTATACGAAACGAGAGCGAAAGATGAGACGTAAATAGGATTAGAGAGAACCAGGGAGAACAGCGCGCAGTCTCGCATCAAGCAGAATCTCCACGAAAACGATGGAGCGAGTAAGCATCCTGCCGAGTTGGACTGAGCGGGAATGCACGCATACATCGTTCCGTGCTGCATCCATACCACAGACAAACTCAGCAGTACGCAGGTTGAACCTTCGAGCCATTATGTGTTATTTCTCCAGTCGTTCACAGGCCCAATTTACACATCCTGAGCCTCCTGGCCACAACTGGCCGGAGCGAAGCGATGGCGCCTCTTGTAGATGATACATAGGCAGCCGCTGCGATAATCGAACCGTAGTATTTGTTGGGGATAAGCGGCCTTACCGTCGGACTTTGGATCGGACTGATGAACAAGTTATGATGTTTATTTACTTCGCTTTGATCGCTTTACAAAAGTCTTTGTGTCCCTGATAGTAAGAATTGTGGCTCGTAGTCTCTCAAGACTCAGTCGACTCGCAGTTCTGTCTCTTCACTCCCGCTCGCCTGTCTCTCCAGTTCAGTGTTTAAGTTATGAACCACGCAGACGCGGTGTAAATCGGCGAATGCCATACGAAGAGCACGTGGTGCCGCGTGGTAAAGCAAGTGGCTCAATTCAACAAGGCCCGAGAGACGAGGGATCCCCGGCGTGGCACGCGGCAGTGCCCTGCGACAGCCTCTCGGGGCAGGCCCATCCCCGCGTCCCGGGTAGCGTCCCTGCATTCTTGTCCTCTTGTGCGGCCGCCCAGAGAGCCCAGGGCTCACAGGCAAACGGCGTGGCATGTATATCTTGTGACACATTCGCTCATGCGCTTGCCCTAGGACTTACAATTGCGATCTGCAACGATGGCGCGTAAAGATACCGCGCAAATACATATCCGCGCCCCCCATACCCGTTGGACAGCAATGGGTGTAGTATACGAGTGCGGGGGTCGAAGCGCAAACCAAAACTACTAAGTAGACACATCCTCTAACCCTGACTCTTGTGCTGTAGTATGATGAGCGTTCTCAATGATCTCCTGCGCCCATTTCTCTGTAGTACTGTATCCTGTGGGCCGTGTTGGCAACGGGTAAGTGATTGCGTCCGTTTACTACGCCGCTCGCACCCACATAGAAGTGCCCCGCGTGCCTACTCCGTACCGTGACTGCGGCCCTTCCTAAATTCAGCCATGTGGTTTAGAAATCGGAGGCTGACAAAGGTCAGCCATCCTTCAGGATGTCTTTTCTCATGCAGGTGGATGCCGGTTCGCAAGTCAATTACGTTTGATTATATGTTCGAAGTCAATACCTGAGTCTTCACCCGGGATCACAACCCAGTACCGGCTATAATGAAGCTTTTCGAGCCCTGATATCCAAACCTAGCTCAAGCCTCTCTCTGAGGATCACTCGCGGTGCCACATCGTGGCAAAGCGAGGAGTAAAAAAAGCCAATGAGACATTTGCGGTCGAAGACTGCGCAGTTCGAGTACGGCCATGTGAAGCTCACATGGCGTGCACATGGAGCGCATATGGAGTGCACACAGAGCACATGGCGTCGCGAGGGACGAAGGCTCCAAAGGCTGCGAGCACTCTTGGATGCTAGGCGCTGGGTTCGGCTTGTCTTCCGCAAAGCGGTGGCCGCCTGACCGGCGTTCTCCCCCTCGCACGTCCCCGCGTCCTCGCTTACTCGGCGTACGGCGGTAGCACACAACGGATTTTCGCATGAAGGTGTATTTCAGTGTACCTCAGCTGTGCATAGAAATGACTTGGTGAGGGTCTACATCCACCCATACTATACATGTTGGTCGCAATGACTCCGAGTCAGCTCAGAGAGGGTATGTGCACAGCAGGCCCCACACGCACAATCAACTCCGGGCCCCGCGTTCTGGACCTGTCCCCCGCGGTAGTGGTGAGGATCGGGTACACGTGCGCGTGTAGATCAAAACCACTTGGAGGTCGTATCTATTAGCCCCTTCCCCGGCGTCCCAGGCTGCCATCGCGAGTGCCCACACTAGTACTCCCTCGCACGAGTCTCTGGTAAGAAGCCCGGGGTATCATTACGGTCGTTCTTACGTTAAGGGGTCTTGAGAATTCAAGGGCTCCGCTCGCTAAGCCTTGGGAGATCCGGATCTCTGTTTGGCTCTGGCCGGTGTCTTTCAATTCGCGGCGGCTCTGTAGTGTACCAGCGACTCGGGACTCCGGCCTCGTAACCAGTCTGCCAGCCTAGGTAGTACAGGCTCGTAGCGGCCGCACCTCACCTGTACCATTATACTTACTGGGATATAGAACCTTCTTAGGTGCCAGTGACCTTCTCTCCAATTACACATTTTCCTCCGAGTCGTCGCGTTCGCCACAGTGCCATGCGTGCCTTCCGAACTCACGCGCGAGATTGGCTGACCCGATACGAGATTGACCGCTTGGATCGCCACCTAGTATGGCCACTCATCTCCCTGGCACCTCAGAGTCGAAAGGCTCCTACTACTTTTGCGCACTCTCCCCGGTACGGAAGCTTTACAGCCTCCCGCTTCCTTCGTTCCTTAGACTTCTCTATCTCGGACTCTGTAACGCTCGCATTGAGTCGCCGGCGGTTAGCCTCTTTTGTAGCTCGTTCACACTTCCGATCTCCCTCGGACTCTCATGCTCGTCGCGACGGTGTCATGCAGCTCTCCGCTCGGAATCTCTATGCCTCTAGTTCTTAATTATATGTTTGTGATATCTATTCTTCTTCAAGTTCTCTCTGCAGGCTGCCAGGTGCGCCGTTCCCTGTGAGTGCTCTAGGCTTATCTTACTCTATGGTTCGCCGTGTTAACTCCTTCAAGCGTTCGGATACAGGCGCTCAACTTGAACCGTTCATCCTAGATATTTATGATGCCCTTCCTCGTGTACGTGTGTCTCACCTGGCATCCAGTTTCTCTCACTCCTGAGCTGTCATTAAACTTACCACTTGCTAGCCTCTGCGCAGGATGTCAGGCGATTATCATTGGGCAAAGTTACTTTCAATCTTCGACTAGTGTAGCCTGGATTTTGACGCGTATATAGCTTGCCAAGTTGATGAAGCAGCGAGCCTCAAGCTCCCCAGTCTCCGACAATAATACTGGTCCTCTCTGGCTGTTACTTTTGCATCTGTTTGACTGCTCTCACCGCTGCACCAATCATTGGTTCGTACACGCCTTTCCTATACTACGCTTCAGAGATCCTGATATTATGCTATCACCACAGATTTGGCTATGGACCTTGTACAGTTGAATTCAACTGTATCGCGACCTTTGAGTTCCGGGCTCCCTTTTCGAGTAAGTTATGATTATTCCCTATATTGAAACGACGAACTCACATCTATTGGCCAGGAAATAGAGCAACAAACCTATATCAATGGTGCTCATCGGACCAGGATTCTCAACCAGCCTCTCCCTGTGTTTTATAACGCAGTTTCTGCGCCGGATGTGCTACTCCAGGGATTTGCTACTCAAGGCAACAACGATGTAGCTGCCTTTGGAGATGACATCATTCTCGCCCAAAAGATGTCGTTCACGTTCTTCGTGAGTATTGTTGCGTTTGGGGGAAACCTTCTACTGATGCATACGTCTCTTCCTCGTAAAGTTCAACATAGATGGCACTATGTATCGTTATCGGAGACAAGTCTCTATATCCCGTGTTCGCCAGGGACGAGTACGCCGGTTGACTCGCGGACAGCTAGCGGTATACGCTATACGCGAGCTCCGGAAGTTCTTGGTACGTTCATCAAATCTGCCAGATGCCTTACGTGGTGAATCTCCTGTTACTTATCGATGACACAGGGGTATTTTCCTGAATTCCCCCACTCGTTTGAAGAACTTGTTCTACTCTCCGTCGACTTAGTGTCAGACGGTACATTCCAGCCCCGCATCGGCGTGCGCACGTGAGCATGCACAGGGTAGCTACGTCGCGAGTCAGGAAACGAGTATGTAGCACATCCGAAAAACTAAAAAGGAAGCTGCTTACAGCGATCAGAGTAAATTGACAGTGTAAAGTCACTCAGGCTATGGAAACGTAGGCCCTGTTGTAGAACAGATTAGTTTCTGGAATGAAATAATGAAATCAACCCGACTGTCCTGTTATGACATAGATAGAGAACATAATAATGACAGACTAATTTTCGTAGTGTCCGGACGCACTCAACGGTCCACACCATGACGTCGGGCTCTAGCGGTTCGACGATAACGGGCCGGAGGAGTACGCACTTTGGGAGAGATAAATTAATGATAGATAAGATGGATTCTGCTTATCGCTGTTGACTTTTTGAACCGTCGTGTTGGACATGCAGCCCAAGCGAGAACAGACAGGCTTTACCGGCTCAAGACGATACCAACACAACCCACTCGCTTGCTGTAAGTGTTTCCTGGCCGGTGCGCTGGTCCATGGGCGACGGCTAAGTATCAGCCCGGATTTTGAGAACGGGCAGAGGGTATGGGTCATAAGAATGATAGACGAGATGAAATATACGAGTTACTAAACGAGAGAATGGACACAGAAGACTATCCATAAATTCCGTAGCGAACTTACCCCCGATCCGGGCTCAGCAGGCGAGCATTCAACCCTGAGCAACACAGCGCATTGAGAATTTCCCTCAGG
Organism: Grammothele lineata; assembly: GCA_002150815.3. Lineage (NCBI taxonomy): Eukaryota > Fungi > Basidiomycota > Agaricomycetes > Polyporales > Polyporaceae > Grammothele > Grammothele lineata. The sequence continues at coordinate 46,594 of NDFF03000387.1, read as the reverse complement.
GTCGTTCTGGGTTTTATTCTCTTGAAAGGATCGTTGCGTGAAGATAATGGTGGGGCTACTCACAAGGTCGCAATATGCGCAGCCAGCGCCCATCCTTGGAAGCCGAGCACAAGGCACCAATAGTGTCGAAACGCACTCATCTCGGAGATATACTCTCAGGAAGATCGTTGAGCGCATTAGCGGGGGGCCAGGAGGTAGACTCGCGTAGACGTTCAGGTTGAATGGCGTTGGGAAAGCGCACCGGCTGGACGTCCCAGCACAAAACCTGTGACGAAGCGCCTCATACCTGTAGCCGACGGCAGTCGGCGGCCCGCTGGCCCTCACGGCACGGGCCACGTGGCACACGGAGTCCCTGAGTCAAGGCGAGCACCGGCAAACTCAGACTCCTGGTGTGACAGTCCAACTTTCATTCGACTCCCTCTCGTCTTCCATTGAAAACATGTTCTCTAGTTACCACCCGGGAGAATATCGGACTGGAGCAACTTTGTCATGGACCGTCGACGCATTCTCAGATACGCCGCATCACATACTCAATCGTCCGCGTCGGACAGTGATGGCTATGATCGATACGATTGCCCAATGCTGGGACTCGCAGGTAAGTGCAGGTTGGGTGAGAACGTCTACTGACTACGCATACCTCATGACTACAGTGATCCAACTTCGTAAGTGAGGCCCACAGCGCTTCAAAACTTCCATGCGCAGTGCGCGCTTGGCTTCGAGCCACAACCAGACTCTTCAGGCTGTCCTACTGAAGTCGCAGGCTAGAAGTCGACGCGCCCCCACTCATATCAATGGGTCACCAGACCTCCGTCGGCCCAGGCGCCATAGTCTCGGCTCTTTTTTCTGCTTCGAGCAACAGCCGTTGGAGTTTGTGACGGTCGTGGGTACGTTACACGCAACCGATCGAGCCTTGAAAGGGCCGGGGTGCTGAAACATGTACGTGGCCATGATTATGATCAAATCGCGTTGCATGCTGTTGGAATGATACTGTCACTTCCTGTCAGTGGCGACCTGGCAGAATGTGTCCCTTAGCCCAAATGGCTCGCCATTCTTAGTCACCCTCAGCGCCGCCGCGGAGCAACCGCGGGCGGTGAACATCGGAATTCAGGTTCAGTTCCCAGTGGCAACTTCCAGCAACCCCGCTAACCCCATCCACTTATCACCCTTTGGAGACAGACCCCTTGCGATAACTGACGGTCGGTTTTTCTCTCACATATCGTTTTCACTCTCGTTGACTCCTTTGCTAGTTCTCGCCAAACATCACATATAGTCGCTATCTTAGAGAAATGGGCGAGCGGCGATGCGCATATTATGTTCAGATGAGAACAGCATCCGCGATTCCGCCACTGGCGTAAGTACGACAGAACCTTGGAGGACCCGTTGCCGAAGAAGCAGACGTCGGGCCGAACGGCGAGTCCTAGGGGACGCAGTTGACATCGTCGCCTTCTCGGTGCAAGTATGCAACCGCTGCAACCGTTCTGCCAGAAACATGTTCGCGCACGGGGCGACGTGGTCCTTCTCTCTCAGGCTTTCCTCGGCCGAGGGCAAGTGAATGGTCGGCCGAGCCCTGACCTGAAAGTCACTCCAAACGACCGCGGTCGTCACCCCTGGGACCGTACTCGGCGGCAGCCCATCGCGCCCGGTGATCACTAGCCACTAGTAGCATGTGTACCGAACTGCCAGGAGAAAGTTCAATCTCTAGCTCCTCGTTCCAGACCGCTCCTCGGTCCCGCTGTGGGGATACTGCTGAAACTCTCCTCTAGCATTCCTAAAGCACGCGGTGACAGCGTGTCCTGCTGATGCAGTATCGCCTGCAGGTCTCTGGAGAGAAGAGCTATATAAGTTGTTGCCCCATCGGTGTCACTCTCAAACCACCAGTCCTCCTGCTTATCAGCCATGTTATCCTTCGTCGTCTTTGTGGCTACAGCTATCGTTCTTCATGTAGCTGTCCGCCTCATCTACACTCGCATCATCCGCCCGCCATTCAACAATATTCCTGGTCCCTCCTCAGGTAACTTCTTATCAGGTAGGTCTGAGTGTTTCATCTGAAACGACGTCATCTTACTTGATTTCTTTCATTAGGGAACATGAAGGTAATGTACGGACACAACGCTTGGGACTTTCTCAAGTCTCTTCGGGACGACTACGGCCCGGTCTCACGCATCTATGGATTCTTCCGTGTAGGTATCTAATCTGAGAGAATTGTACTCGGCCGCTCAACATCTCATACAGGAACCGTGGCTGCATATCTACGACACAAAAGCTCTCCATTCGATTTTACTCAAGGACCAGGAAATGTACAACAGAAGTTCGTACAACGAAATGTATGTGATCCTCCCCATGTATCTTGTGTATGCCGTACGACGACTCCCTCTTCACAGGTTTTCGATGCTCGCCTTGGGACCCGGCCTGCTCTCCACGCGCGGCCAGAAGCACAAGAAGCAGCGCAAGATGCTCAATCCCGTCTTTTCCGGCGCGCACATGCGCGATCTCACGCCGATCTTCCACGAGGTCACTCAGCGGGTACGCTTCACTGTTCCGAACCATGACCCTAACTTCCGAGGCGCCGCCGATGAGGCTGATTGTCACCTTCCACTCCAGCTCAAGGCTGCCATCGAGTCGCGCGTCCAGGGTGGCCCGCAGACTATCGACATGGTCGAGTGGATGGGCCGGACCGCGCTCGAACTCGTCGGCCAGGGCGGGCTCGGGCACTCGTTCGACCCCCTCACGGCCGATTCGCAGGACGCGTATACTGAGGCCGTCAAGGGTTATGCGTAAGTTTCTTTTACCTTCACCAGTACATCTAGAACCACAGCAGTGACGTGACGTATGTCCCTCCCGTCAGCTCTGCAAGCTCAGACCTACGCCACCTCCGGGGCCTGCTTCCCTTCCTCCTCAGCCTCGGTCCGGCATGGTTCCGTCGGATGCTGCTCGACCTCGTCCCAAACAAGAAAGTCCAGCGCTTGAAGTACATCGTTGACACCATAGACGCGGGATGTGTGGCGTTGTTCGATGATAAGAAGGTCGCATTGGCACGTGGGGACGAGGAGTTGGTGAGTAAAGTGGAGGAGAGAAAGGACGTGATGAGCGTGCTCTGTGAGTTGCTCGTCTGACTTTGTTCGCGCGGGATGCACTCACTGCTGTTGTAAGTGCGGGAGAACATGTTAGCGGCAGCTGAGGACAAGCTGCCCGAGGGCGAGCTCCTCGCACGGATGGCGTACGTAGATTCGAACAGTCTCCTCCCAAGTTCACGTACTTATATCTACATGTGTGCAGCACGTTCATCTCGGCTGGAACCGACACCACGTCGAACGCACTCGCGAGAATTCTCCATATTCTCTGCGGTCGTCCGGACGTGCAGACCAAGCTCAGGCAGGAGATTCGCGAGGCGCACGAGGCTCATGGCGCCAACATCTCCTATGACGAGCTCAACAAGCTCTCATATCTCGACGCAGTCTGCCGGGAAATGCTCCGCCTGTGAGTGGCTTGGTTGTAAAATATTTCAAGAGCGGTGTACTCATGATACTGTGATCCCTCTGCAGTTATGCCCCAGTCAGTATAATCGTCAGAGAGTGCGTTTCGTTCCCATTTCCTCCAATTTCTCGCACACCGCCTTTCTCACATGTCTTCGCTGGTCCGATAATTCAGGGCCGCCGCAAACACCGTCCTCCCCCTCTCCGCGCCTATCACCGGCGTCGACGGCCGTCCCATCTCCTCGATCCCCGTGCAGAAGGGCACGCACGTCGTGCTAAACCTCCGCGCGTGCAACACTTCTCGAGCGCTTTGGGGAGAGGACGCGGATGAGTTCAAGCCCGAGAGGTGGCTTACGCCGCTCCCGCCCGCCGTGGAGGAGGCGCGTATCCCGGGGGTGTATGCGAATCTGTGCGTATGCTCTGTACAACTGGTGAGATACTGGGGCTAACTGAATGGTGTACAGGATGACGTTCCTGGGCGGCTCTTATGCTTGCATGTAAGCCTTCGTATCCGTGCAGTTTGTACCTGTGTGACTGACGCACGATCGTACCATAGCGGGTTCAAGTTCTCGCAGCTCGAGATGAGTGCGTATCCCGACCCACTTCTCTCGAGATGCGTTACTGATCACGTCGCTCACAGAGGTCGTGTTGTATACTCTCGTCAACGCCTTCACCTTCGACTTGTCCGATAAACCGATCGTCTGGAACTTCGGCAGCGTCGCGTACCCCGCTGTCAGCAAGCAGAGCTCCCAGTCGCAAATGTACCTCAAGGTCGCCATCGCCCCCGTCTGAATGCGACTGAGTCTGTCACTCTTCAAGGGCTGTGCGAAGAACATGCACTTGTTGAGTGAACCTTACTTCACATTGCATGTCGTCTTCTCCAGCCACTGTTTCTCCCTGTGGATATTTGGAATTTCTAATGCGACTTCGGGCTGGCAATGTATATTCACTTTAATACATGATGCGTCGAGGCCCGAGTCCGCAATGCTGGCAGCTGTCAGGTGCCCGCTTTGTCATGAGCGAAGTATTTCACCCCCTGTGCCACGAATCAAGGAGATAATTCTTTTTTTGTGCCGTGGCTAGCTGACAACCCGCGGTCGAGCGTCAGGCGGCGAAGAGGAGGAGGAGGCGAGTTCAAGTTCGAGAATCGACTTCAAGCTCCGATGCATTCTCCGCGAATCCTGTGTTTGCAGAGCACGTGCTCGACCGAACGCATTACGTCACCATACGAATCCGCGGACTGCCGTCGGGTTTCCACACTGAAGTCGGGGCAGGCAAGTTGCTACGCCTTTTGACTTCGCCCAGTGCTAGTATGAAACCACCGCACGTATGATGCTACGTCGAGCCTTCAATCTTCCGGAGTCTCCCAAACTCTCTGTGTTCAAGGCGACCTATGAGTTCATGTCCCACGACGCAAGTACGTTCACCTTACTCTGTGCCCCGAACACGCACTCAACTCTCATCGCCCCCAGTGTCAGTGTCACCTGTTCCTCATCTATCAACTTCTGCGCACCCTTCTCGCCCCATCCGTACTACTACAAACCCCGTACTCTGCGCGTTTAGCAAGCGAAGATCCGCAGCGCGGTCAGAAGCAAGGGTCATAGTCCACAGCCGGTGCAATGTTTCGTCGTATGAGGATTCATACCGCAGCGGTCTAGGGTCCCAGGGACTTCCATTCCTCCTTGCGACTTCATCACCCCTCGATGCCGTAAGTTGCCTTTTGCGTTGCACAGGCGCGCGTGACGCGAGGACGCAAACACGCGAGTCTCCCCTTGGGTGCGGTATTTGAACTTGTGAGTGCAGATTTCCTACGCCCCAGCCCTCCGTCATCGTACCCGGACATGGACACTCACAAGCCGGCCATTGTTAGCAACGTCCAAGTCGCGATTTGCGGGATGAACGACATCGTCATCCTGCTCCTCCAGCGAGACAGGGCTCTGACTTCCGATATCTTGGAGCAGAACTACCCTGACACCGCCGTTCAAGAGTTTCTCGGATATTCTCAAGCAGTCGTAGATGCAAGTGCTTTTGTGGTTGTTTCTCTGGACGGCAATAAGCTGACTCTTGTACGGATTCAGAACTTCAAACTGGCATCCGAGAGGGCCTCGGTATGGTTGAGAGACACAGGAGACGTTCAATCGAGGAACCTAGTCGAGGCTCGCGAAGTCTCCGACTCCATTAATGACACGTCATCTCAAATTCAGCAGGAGGGCGAGCGCATCCAGGCCACAGAGGCGAGCATCAGATGCCTCGAGGATGACATTCGCGGCAGCGAAGGTGACCTAGCATCCGCGAATAATGCCCTCGCGCGTGCTGAAGACGAGTATGAGAGTCGGAATGCGGTACATACTGCGGTGGCCGTCGGGGTAAGTGGACCTGCTTTCGACCCTCCAGAAACTCCCGTTCATGAATAACCTCATAGAGCTTTCTCACCTTTATCGCCTTCCCGGTTGTTTCCTGGATAGTCGCGGGTGCAAACATGATCGCAGACAACGATAATGTGAGCACATACCGGGACAAGGTCTCCGCAATTTCCCGACAGCTCGATGCGTCGCGTTCCAACCTCGACAACAAACGTGCAGAGCTCGCTATCGAGCGCAGCAAAAAGGACCAGCTTTCCTCCCGTATCCACGAGCTCGAACAGCGTGCAGAAGCCCTCGCGGAGGAGTCGCGCCGTCTTGCGAGCGCGCGCGCGGAGCTCGCGGAGCTCACCGTGCAGATCAACGACTGCTTGCACGCGGTTTCCGGCGCGCTCAGCAGCTCGGCAGCAATGACGGACATGGGGCTCATGCGCAGCGTGGTTGCGGGCATGCGCGGTGTTGCGGACGCGCTCGGCGCGGACGCGATGTTCGCGGGGCCCCTCGCTCAGCTGAACGACGCCTCGCTGGCGTCGCTGTCCAGGCGCGTAGCCGCTATCAAGCGCCACAGGCTCGCGTTGTGATACAGTCGTTTTCTCCGCTTCCTTGATCTGGACCTGTCTCCGAAGATAAAGTTGTACGCTCCTGCCGATGCGTTATGGCTTGTCGTCGTGGTTTTCGGAGAAATTTTCTTGCGAACTCGTAGGCTCCCTGGCGAGAATTTCATTGTTTTTCATTCCTATCATCACCGATCCGACCCTTGCCTTTCTTTGACATGACGTGACAGCGGCTACGTATCTCGTGTGCACCGCTCACCCGAATGGGTAGAGCATAGACTGTGATTCCGTCCCAATATCGAACTATTTTCAAGGTTCCATTCCCTGAAGAGAAAAGAAGAACAAGAAACGCGGTGAGTGCGTGTTTTCCGCATTGACGGTTTATAAGGTTCAGTCGTAACTCACCTCCGCATGTCCTCTAAATAGAAGTATGAAAGACTACTATTCGGTTCTTGTGCAGCTTGCGGGACCTACGTAATCATGCGTTGGACAGATTACACATATCTTCGAAGCATTGGTCTGTGACGAGTGTACTCGCATGCTGAGGCGATCGGCATCCGAGTCGCAACGTTCCAGGGCCATGCTGCGCAGAACGCCAATGGAAGTATGTGGTCACCGCGCGGTTCTCGAACCTTATACAACGACACGTACAGGCATATCGTAATTAACGGCTTCCTAGGAGCATGAAACACTGCCTGAACCCTGGACCTGCGAGCACACTTTATCAACCGCAACTATCGTTGAGACACCGGCAGCCCCTCCATCCATCTTTCCCAAACGCCATGCCTTCCATCGACGAGTTTGAGGAACGACTTGAGGAGACTCATTCGGCCGCCTCTGAAGTCGATGAATTTGCTCTCAAGTAAGTCGTTTGCGGTGTACTCGACAACTGCGCTGACATCAACTCGTCATAGAGTGTCGGATGCGTTCCCTTCCGCTGACGTCCTCGTTCCCGCACCAATGGCGGTCTCAATATTCGGTAAGTTATTGTCCAGGATGATATGTAAATGCACTACTCATTCCATTACTCATCCTGCAGGCCAGCTGATTATCGTAGCCGCGACGGCGGACTTCAAGCTCGTCAAACCCGCAGCCGGCTTCAACCGTATCCGATACCCAGACAGCTTCCGCGCGACCACCATGCAACTCGTGAACACGGGGTGCCTCGCGCTCAATCGCTCCTTCGCCAACTTCGACGAGATCCGCCGCCGCTCCGCCGCCGTGCGCCCTGGGGTCAATTCTATCGTGGAACTGCTTGTCGGGTCGGACGAGAACACCCCACAACAGAACGAGCGCGCCATCCAGCGGCACCTACCCAGCCAGATTTCCGCGCTCAGCAAAACGTGTGAGGCGTGCCACATGAAAGCGAAGGAGACGTACGACGTGTTCGAGGCGCTGCTTGAGCTCGCGATGGAGGTCCATGAGGCGTGCGCCTTGACACAAGGTGTGTCTGGTCATGCTTGGCGAGGTCGAACGCACAACTAATAAGGGCGTATCAGGCGATAACGAAGCTCAAATCCGACAGGCAACTCTGCGGGATGCATACCTGAAGGAGGAACAGAAGGCTGCCGAGGAAATGAAGAAGATCGACGAAAACGAGCTCGAGAAGGCTCGGGAGGACTTTGCCAGCGCGCAATCGGAGTTCTCTTCTGCAACTAATTCTCTGCCAACGGGTGAGGCGAAGCTGTGAAATCTACCTTGCTCATTCTTACCCGAAGTGTGCGAACTATAGGATGGGATACGTTCTGGATGAATCTAGGGGATTGCTTCACGGTACGTACATGCCCGTCTCGATCTTTGTCGGGTTACAGTTCATGTCTCTCACGAACACCTCAGGGAGTGCTTTCACGCACATTGCTCCACAAAGGAAGTGGCACATCCAACGAGGAGAGCAGCGAGAAGGTATCGGGCAACAAGCCCACTATCGAGCCGGGGTATCGGGTTGCCGACACGCTCCGCAAATTCGCAGAGAGTCTCGACGTCCTTGCCACCCCAGACGAAGACGGTCGCAGGGACTGGAACACGATCAAATCCCGAGACATGGGGGGTTGCGAGAGTATTCGGATCGGCATCGAGTGCAAGGTTCTCAAACCACTCAAAAAGCCAAAGGCGGCGGAAGTCCCTGGCGAGGCGACAACCAGGGTCATCCAGTGTGCGCGGAAAGGAATGGAGGTGAGTGGACTTACGTGAACCTCTCTATATCTGACAGTGCTGACGCACGTTTTCAGTATGCGAGTCAACTCGGGGCGGCCATTCCTCCCGGAAGGTCCAGTGAGCTGGAGAAGCTGACGGCCGAGATTGCAATTTGGCGCGAAGACGTGTTGAAGTTAGCTGCAGATGCTGCCTTCGCCCTTGATACTCCCATGTTGAGCTCCAACGGATTCCTCTCTGAATCCTCCGCGCCTACAGGAGGCAGCTCTGCAGAGACGAGGTCACGCGACGCCCGATTCCGACTGAGAGCGGCCGAGTCTCAGTTGAACGCCAGCCGAGAACGTTCCCAGGTGGCCTCCGAGAAATTGCGAGAAGTTACTGGACACATTGGGGACATCCTCGCCGAGGTTGCGAGTATCGATATCCAGAAGTGCAACGTGAGTACCAATCTTGAGTCTAAGTGTGCAGTCAGCATCTTAGCGGCTTGACAACATAGTGGGAGGAAATTACGGGCATCCTAGCAAGAGCAATCAATTTTCTTTGCGAGCTGAAGCAGTACCTCAATAATCTCGTTCATTTCTTCGCCTCTGTGAACAATCTCGTCTCCGTCACGATGCGTGACGCGGCAAACAAGCTTATCCAAGTAATCAAAGATGAATACGGAATCCAAGAAGGGATGCCTGGCGGACGCAAGGTGCAGGCTCCCGGAGGCGGAAGCAACTTGCTCGACGCATGGACTCGTCAGGTATGAGTCCGTGTGGCACCATTTGTGCTTTCAATAACGGTTCAATGCAGACAATCTACAACTATGCGATATCCACCGCAAAGATTAGTCGAGTTGTCGAGAATATCAGCGATGTAAGTGGAGTGCACTACCCACGATACTGCTTGAACTCACATTCGCTGGATTCAGATGTATGTAACGTTGTACAAGGGCAACGTTCACCCCGGCGTCAATATGGTACTCGGAATGGGAGGGCTCGTCGGGTCCGACAATCAGGGAGCCATCGCAGCAGCTGGTGAAGAGATCAAGATTTGGGCCACAGCGGCTAGCAACAGGATTGTTGAGCTCATCGAGGAGGTTCGTTGCGCCGGTGATACCCCCGTGAACCTAAGCGACCTGACCTAGATGACGCTGTCACCACAGAGGATGCATGCCAACGAACAGGACATCCAGAAGCGTTTGCTGGAGCTCGAGAGGTCTCTGGGTAGCCTCTTACCTCCGACGACGTCTTCTGGGCGCATCGAACAAATCATTCGTGATGCCGAGGAGCAGAGTGTCAGGGCTTCGACTCTGGAGAGGAATGGGGCGATAGACCGGAAACCCGTACTTGAGAAGCCGAAGAAACGCAAGACATCGATGTTCGTCTGATCCTTCATCGACCTATGCAGAGAGATCACAGGAGGCCTGCCAAGCGCCCATGGGCTTGATTCGCCGCAGTCGCGGGCCACTATTCGTGGGGCTCTTGTAGTAACACACATTATCGGAATTAGTTCGAATGAAATGGAGAAGACATCTCGGAGGAGAACTCGGAGATGAACCTCGTAGGGTCACAAGGCCGCGCCGCGGCGCGAGCAGTATCTTACTACGGAGCGACGACACAGCCGGCTTCAGCATGAACTTGGAGTTCGGACGCGGGCGGATCCGCACTAGCTGGTCAACCGGATCTCATACCAGTCCATCATGCCTCCATGGACCATCATCAGCATCTGCCGAACTGCATAGATGAAAGGTAACCGTTGGCGCGAACGAAAACGCGACAGGTGCGGCCCGTACTCAGACTGAGGGGCGCCCTCACACACGGGTACGACCAATATTTGCGGGGCACCAGAAGGGCTCACATATCACGGACATGTTAATCCAGTTTCTGTCTCCATTTCCGGAGGTCAGATTATTCTGTGTTCTGGGCGGCGCTCGAAAATGCACTTCTGTAGGCTCGAGAAGCAGCATATTACAGCATTACCACTTTTTTGTGGGCCCTAGAAATGGGCTAGAAACGCGAACCAGCTACTTGAAATGGTATTTCTCGGGCCCATAGAAGTGCGATTTCGAGCGGCGCCTAGAATCACAATAATCTGGCCTCCGCAAATAGGTCTAGAAACTGAATTAATGTGTCTGCGGTACGTGAGCCTTTCCTAGCCTTTCTCTATCCCCGCAAAAATTGGTCGTACCCGTGTGTCAGTCAGCTGCAGGTCTTGATGCGATCCCGGAAGGTGATGGTCGCGAACACGTCCGAGTCCGGAACCCGGATCAGCCCCTCATTGTCATCATCAGGACTCCAAGACCAAGACCAAGGAAAAGCACCCAAGTGCGAGGGCTCCGAGTCGGAAAAGCTGAGCAGTGGGAAGCACGGGGCACACGCGAAACGGGTATAACCACATGTCGTCGACTTCGTTGTGACGTGTCTAGGGATACAACAAACACAGCATGGTACTCTAAGTGTGACTCGGTGAATAATAGATGGTATCCGGGGTCTGCCCCCTCAATAAATACGACCAGAGAGCGAGAGCGCGAGCGCGAGCGTGGGGAAAGCGAGCGTGGGTGCGTGCGGGGCGATTAGTTCACCGTGATGCTGGAGGGGGGAGAGATGACGAGTCAGCACGTTGTCGCGATGCGCAGGAGAGAGGAAGAGAGAGGATCGACGCCCGCAGCAAGGCGGATGACAGATGCTGCCAGGAGCAGAGGGAAGATACTCACTAGATCATGTCGTCGAGCGCACCGCGCTGGGCGACGGCGACGAGGGCGGGCTGGTGGTTCGCGGCAGAGTTGATGGACGCGATGCGGTACACACCAGGGCCAAGACCTCCGGGGACCTCGACGGAGAGGACGCCGTTGGTAGCGACGGCGTTGAGGCCCTTGAAGAAGACGAACTTGGTGGGGTCCGCGGGCGTCGTCTGGTCGAGGGACGTGAGGGCCTGGATGGTGACGTGCGAGTGGCCCTTGATCAGCCCCTGCGCGTTCACCTGCTGCGGCGCCATGTGGAACGTCGTGTCCGGGTTCGTGAAGTGGCCCGTCTCGAGGTTGCTCACGGCCATCTGGATCGTGAACGTCTGGTTGTGCGGGATCGTGTCGCCGTTCTTGGGGCTCTGGAACTTGCTCGACGGCATGAGCGCCTTGGCCGCGATCACGCCCATCGGCGTCTGGTTGCACGAGCCGTCGACGATCTGCTGCCCGTTCGTCTTCGCCTTGCCGGGCACGGTCAGGCAGAAGTTGATGAAGTTGTTCTGGGACGTGATCGAGGCCTCCTGGCCGGCGGTGGGGGTCTCCTGGCCCGTGAGCGAGAAGTTGAAGATGTTGCTCGGGTCGATCGTGAGCGACGTCTGCGCGTCGCCACCGGCGGCGGCAGAGCTCGCGGCGGGGGGTGCGGCGGCGGCGCTGGTGGCAGCAGCAGCAGTGGACGCGGGGGGAGCCGCGGCAGACGAAGCGGCGTTGCCGTTCGCAGCGTTGTTGCCACCCTTGTTGTCGGTCCCGGAGGAGGCAGCCGCAGTCGCGCCAGTGGCGGCGATGCGGGCATCACGATCGGCCGCGGTCGTGCAGGTCACGCTGGTTCCCGGGGAGTTGACGAGCGGGAGCGCAGCGCAGCTAGTAAGGAGGGAGGGCCGCAGATCAGTACAAGTGCAAAGCATCATACAGCACGGGGAGGTTGTACTCACACAAGGGTGGCACCGCAGGACTGGAGGACGAACTTGCCGCCAACGCACTGCGCGAACTGGTCGTTCACACAGGCGATATCGCCCGCGTTACAGGGCGAGCTCGTGGTGAGCGTCTTGAACTTGTCGCTGTGAGAGGCACGCGGTGGCGATGCAATTAGCTCCACTGCGGCGAAGAAGCGGAAAGATCGACGACGCACTTCAAGGCGATGGCATCCTGGCCGTTCTGGAGTGCGAAGCCCGCGGCGCGACGGCTGGGGGTGAAGCTAGGCTGGAAGCCGGGGGCGGCGGAGGCACCGAGCGCAAGCGCGAGGGAGATGAGGGAGTACTTCATGGCGGCTAGCTGGTCGTAATTAGGCGGTCTACGCTGAAAGGAGGGGCAGTGGTGGGGGACACCGGGTCACAAAGAGAGACGAAGCCGAGAGGACAGTGGGGCGATCGCGGATCGCAGAAAGGAAGACGTGAGCGTTGCGGTGAGGAAACCGAACGAGGAACCAAGGGGCCCGTCCGCCCGGTTTATATAACGGATGGAGGGGCCCGCGTGTGCTAGCGTGTCTTCCAATGCCGGGCAAGATGCGAGATGGGTGATGCGCCGAGCTGGGAGGGGCGATGCCCCGGACGGCGGCTGGTGTGTCCGCCATTGGTGGAAGGGGACGAAATCTTGCCGTTTGGGTCGTCGAACTGTGTTTGGCCATGCGTTTCAACGACGGCAGGGTACGAAGGCGCTAGGCACGGGGACGATCTGCTTGTGATCATCTGGCCGACTTGATTGCAATGCGTGATGGGAGCCGCTAGTACAGCTTTCCGTCCTCTCGAGACGATGCTCTCGTCGACCCGACGCAGTCAAGCTGCACGAGAAAACATGTACCGCAGCCGTTCTACAGCTCCGTTGGAGGAGGGAGGAGTAATTGGAAGGTACATCCTTGTTCCGCGTCTGGAAGAGCAGTAAAAGTTCCATCAATCCAGACGGACCGATAGAGTTAAAATTGAAGCATGTACCCACATGGTCGGCTCGTACCCGGGATGGACCTTGCTCATCGACATCACGAGCCTGAGCGCGTTTTGCTGCACATCGGCGGCACAACCGTTGTCGTCGTTGACGACCAACGTCCGATTCGGAGGCAGTTCCAGATCCAGCCACTCGGCATCTCAGACCGCACAAGCGCCGGGCGCCCGATGCCGGCCGGCAGACCGTGGGAGCGCACAATCTGCGCACACCACGCGAGCCCACGGCGTGAACACCTCCTGCTCTCCCCTCGCGCAGCGCAGAAGAAGCCTCGTCGTGCTGTCTACTCGGTCGCGCGCACTTCGTCGTCGGAACCCAGAGCGACCCGGCCAGTTGCCATGGACAATTTGCAGAGGCCAGCGCGCCGACGCCCCGAACACGACCACCAAGTTACTTCTTCTTCTCGGCGTGGCCCAGCGCTGTGTTCGACGTGCAATCTGCGCGTCGCGAGTGGCCGACCGGAGGACCACGCATGCGAATCCGCCCGAGTACGCGCGAGGCCGCACTTGTCCGCAGGCCGACGTTGGGCGCGGCGGCGATGGAATGGAAAAAAGGCATCATGGGGGGGCGGCGCATCGACGGCCAGCCGAAGGCCGTTCATCTTCTACGCGAGCGGTGAGTATGTGCGCAACAGCGAGGGTGCGTGAAGGACTCCACAGCCCCTGCGGGGACGCAGCTACTAGTGTAGTAGTACTTGGACACGGAGGCGCTGCTGTTGGTGGTGTGGATGCACGTCAGCTGAGGCGGCCCCATCGTCGTCGTTGTCGTTGCTGTCATCATCATCCACAGACGACATCGACATTGACACCCGACCATCGGTGCCTGCATCTTCCATCGCGAGATGCGTGTGGGTGCACGACTTGGACAGGCAGGCGGCAGATCCAGCCACTGCGCGTCACCGCGCGCAGGCAGAATCCGCCCTCGCTGCGTCAGACACGACTCGGAATGCCTGTCTGCCTACTCGTACACGTCTAGCGTAGGCAGAGAATGCTGACCGGACATAACATTGGCTGAGTCCGCTACGATACGCGCGCGAGGCCGGAGCGCGCCCCACAACCCCCGTCTCAGACACCAGATTAATGCGTCGGCGGGCGGGGCCACTGGCATCACATCGCGCCAAATCGTGCGCCCACCTCCCGACGACGGGCCAGCGCCCCATTAATGTTGTTCGATGCTACTACTTACCAAATGCACCGCGGGATGCGACACCGCCCTAAAGCGCACATACCTCACGCGCCGTGAATATTGTCTGCGCACTCTGATATCGATATTGCCGTACCCATCTTCCACCGAGGAGACGCGAACATGTTGAACATGCGATGTACCACAGAAAACTCTGGGAGTTTTTCGCGCGCCTCCTGCTAGACCGGGTCCCAAGATGATGGGAGCCGTTGATGCCGCCACTCGAAGTAAAAGTTCGCCGCCGCGAGCAGATGCCGACCTCCTGAAGGCTGGGAGGTCTATGTTTAGACTCTACGTAGATGCACTTCGCAAGCCGGGCTGCTGGACCCAGGTCTCGTGAGTCGCGACGAGCTCCGGCCTCAACATCTCTCTCCTCGTGGGCGCGCCGCCCTAGCGTAAGTAGGTTCGTAAGACATAGATTTCAAGATAGAGAATACGCCCACGTCCGTGTTGGGTGCCATGAGCTCACCCACCATCTTCGATATCAGCCGGAACGCGCCTCGAGCTTCAGAACCCATCTTTCCCAACGAAGCGCTGCGCGACCCATTAACACGTCCTCCTTGGGGCCTTAAGGTACCGCCCTGGCCCGCGATGTCGATGAACCTTGGATGCGCATCACGCTCTGAATATAGAACGCGTACGCGGGCGGACAGGCGCTTCACTGCTAGCAAGCGGGGAGCGGGGAGGAGGGGCTTCGGGATCGACGACGTCCTCGACAGAGGACAGCGCGAAGGCCTCTACCCCAGGTTCCGAGCTCCACTCGCTGTGCTTGCAAGCTTGCGCGTTCTCCCACTCCACCCGCGAGCCTGCGCTTCGCCCTCGCGTTCGCGCTCGCGCTCGGGGAGGACGATCATGGCGGCAGTCAATAATAGCATTAATAGTCGTACACGCACCGCGGCTATCAAGGTTAGACGGTCTATAACACCACCCCCACACCCCCAGTCCTCAGCGCACAGCGCACAGCTGCGACCCTCCACACGGACCCACAGAAACGCGAGCGCGAGCGCAGGCCCGCCCTCGCCATAAGCGTGAGCGTCCCCCTCCAATGCTGATACTAATGCTTTGCCCACATCTCCAACAAAGACGACACCGGGCCCTTCCCCGACCCAGGCGGGGACGCGCGCCCTCCATAGCCCCCCGCCGCAGCCGACGACGGCCGCGCAGACTGCGGGCTCATCGCCTGCGGGGAGAGGTACGCCCCACCGGGGCTCGCGTACCCCGCCCCATTACCGTACCCCGCGTCCGACATCGGCATGGGGAACGCCATCGACACCGGGCGCGGTCGCGGAGCGCGGGGTTGGGGAGGGGGCGCGGCGTACAGCGCGGGGTTGCCGAGCTGCGAGGGCGAGGGCGAGGGCTGGTGCGGATGCACGAGGTGCGCGGGCGTGTGCGCGTTGGGCGCGGGATAGTGCGAGGGGTGTTTCGATAGCTTCGCGGGGAGGTCTGACGCAGCGCCGGGGGAGGAGAGGGACGAGTACGTCGGGGGCGGGCCCGCGGGGGGAGGCGTCGACTCTGCGCGGCCGGTGCCCTTGTGCTTCTTGCCCTCTTTCTCGGCCTTCTTCCGTTCCTTCTCGAGCTTCTTTCTCTCCTTCTCCGATAACTCTGGCGCTGGGGCGGGGGCGGGGTATGGCTTCTCCTTCGACGAGGACGGAGACGGGCCGCTCGACAGCCGGCGGAGCGCAGCCTGGAACTGGGGGCGGAGCTCGGGCATGTCGATCTTGCTCAGATGCACGGTGAGGCTAGTCGGGGGCGCGTACCCGCTCCCACCTGCGTCGCTAGCGCTGGTCTTGCTCTTGGCTTTACCCTTGTCTTTCTTCGGGTCCGGGTCGTCAAGGTTGATCCGTCGCGGGCCCTTGCGCGCGGCGCCGTTCTTCTCAGCCTCGTACACGACGTACTGGTGCAACTCCTCGTCCTCCGCGACGCCTAGTGTGATGCACAATCACGATCATCCATCCACACAAACGACATGTCGTCGTCGGAGGGAGGTTGATTTGAGTAGTAGTCAGCGCGCGGCTCCAGGGAGACGGTGGAGGAAAGGGGGAGGAGGAGTGAAGGCAACGCACCGGACTTGTACCGGAGGCGCTTGGTTTCCTCCACGACGCGCAGCACCTTGGGCACGTGCGCCGCGGAGGCGGAGCGTATCGACACGAAGAGCATCGCCTCGTCCTACATGTCCATTGCGGCGCGGCGCGGGCTCAGTGGTCAGCGCTCGGCCTTCTTTGCACGCGATCGCAGCATCCAGCAGCACTGAAGCGTGGAGATATGGATACTCACGTTCAACAACTTCTCGGCGTACCGCGCGTAGTCCTCGATATCGCACTCCTCGCTAACGTACACCTCATTCGCGTCACCCTCCCCTTGCGCGCTCCTCACGGTGTGCATCTCCGACACTCGCTCTAGCCCATGGCGCGGCTCGGGTCTTGGGGGCACCGCCGGAGGTCCGGGCGACGATGGTGAAGTGGCGGAAACCGCAGGGACGGGGACGGGGGATGTGGCGCTGCTGCCGTCCTTGGGTGTGTGGTAGGTCTCGTTGAGGTCTTGGAAGGTGAGGAGGGCGGTGAGGATGACAATTTCAAGGCCTTTGCGGTCGTCGATATCGAAGCTGGGCGCAGGTTTGAGGCTATATGCGCGCGTAAGAGACGTTAAGGAACGCACCGATTGAGATTGTAGTCTAGGAGCTGCACCGTTCTCGTCTGCAACCTCCCGGGGGGCTCCTTCGTTATCGCAACGAGCACGGCGGGGTCGGGTTTGCGCAGGATGTAACATTCTTCGCGTTTCCATTCAAAATCATTCCTGGAGCAACTGAGTAAGTACACGTAGGGGGCTGACCGGTAGCGAAAAATGGTTTTCAAAGCAGCTGATGACCTCCAAAAGGCTCGAAGGCTGCATACATGCGCTTGCACAGCCCACATTCGGGCTTTATGGGGATAACTGCAAAGGAGGCGAGGGACTCACTCTTCCCACTTAAAACTCCATTTGAACGATAGCGTTCCTGTATACTTCAGCTCTACAACCAGATCTGGATTTCGTAGCTGCAAGGTCTTATGCTTGCTCGTCGCGCTGGGAGCAGACACCGTCGCAAGGAGGCTTTCTGAGAGGGGATCTGGGCATCAAGACAGATATCAGTTGCGTCATAGCGCATATATCCATCAGCTTGGACGTACCGTAGACCTCTATGTTATAGTCATTGCCGGGCAGTCGCCGTTTCATGTAGTGCGCGACGCCATTAGGGTCGACGAGGTCGACGATATTGCGGTCGTCCGCGCGGGGAGTGACGTTGAGCGTGAAGAGGTTCTGGTCCAAGCTCATTCGGAGTGCGGAGCCGAGGTGTTAGGAGAACGAGGTATTGAGGTATACGGAGGTGAACCGGCGGTAACGGAAGGGGCGTGGCAGACGGGAGGGACGTGGGGAATGCATGTCGACGGGGAGGTACAAGAACGGCGAACGGTACGAGAGAAGCTGTGCCCGAGCGCCGACGGCGATGAGCCTCTCCTCGCTAGAGCCATGCTTGTCTGCTGCGCTCATCTGCTGCGACCTCCTCGTCTCCTCGACTGCCTTGCGAGGCTATGTTTCTTCTTGATGTACGTATAGAGACTGACGGTCATACATACCCATCGCGTGTATTTACACGAGGGTGAGGGCCCGCCTCCAGGACCTGGACCATGAGAGTGTCCTTGGACAGATCATTGCAAAGTAAACGTACGCCTTGACTACTATTCACTGGATGCCGCTTACATTCGAACGCCCTGCTAAAATAGGTTTTGGCAGTTCGACCTCACCATTATAAAGCGTACACAAAGTTGTGCTGTCGCAACCATGAGGACGAACTGTCTTACGACTCCGAGCTTGCTCCGAGAATAGGCTCCGTTCGAGCCTGCGGAAGAATGTCAGATCTATTGAGGAGATTTCGGCGGGAACAAACGCCGCGGACGCTGTACACACTCCTCTGTGGACACCATGTGTTTTCCGCTCCCTCGAGGCTCAAGGCAGATCGCATCCTGAGCTACCTCCTGCGCAACGTTTATCGATATATCCCCCGAGGCACTGCTTCTCGACACTGTGCTTCTCATGCCTTTCGACGTCCATCTAGTACTTAAGCTTACTTCTGCGCCCTGGACTGTTCCGTTGCACGCGTTGCGACATGATGCCTAGTATAGCGCGCGTTTCGCACATCAATATTAAAGGTCAGATTAGAGGTAGTCGAGCGAGAACGGCCCTCCGCGCATCCAAATGCGTCGCGACGTTGAGCATGAACGATTACTCGCCGATCCTCGCTCAAGAGTCGCTGCGCACGAGAAATAACGTGCCTGACCAGGCCTGACCCCTCTCTCCCCAGTCGGCCGAACCATTCCCCGGGCCTCATCCCCATGGGCCTCCAAGCCCCCCGCGGTCGTTCGGATCCGACTCCCCTCATTGAACCGACGGCAGGACGTTCATGCTGCCCCAGGCATGGGCGCCAAGGAGCACCCGAGCATGGACGAGCGCAGACGAGCGCTGGCGGCAATGACTTCCTCGTGCAGTGCTCGCTTTCTTGCTTCGTTCCTCCACCACCTGTGCAGCACTAAAGGCGGTGACAAACTCGCGCTTCGCGTGTCTAACAAGAACAGCTCGTGCCAAAAAGCCTCTCGAATGGGGACTGTGCAGATCCTGCTGCTGCAGAAGGTCCGGCCAAGATCGCATGCCATTACCGCCTCCTCGACGCCACACCGGCTTCCTAATCGATGTCCCGCCTTCCGGCTCGTCGCCCTCTCCAAACTGGGCACACCGACGGTCACCTGGCCCGCCCGGAACTCGTGCCTTGCACGTTGGCGACGACCCCGGTTCCCTCCCACATCTCGGGTGCGCTCGTCGGCCTGATCCATTACGCTGACGAACGCGTTCGGATTTCGCGCCGTGCCAAGTTCTGGAGTCAGCACTGGATGACTTTCCGTAAGGAATCTACGGGTCTACGGACGAATCGAGATGCTGATGGGAGGGTTCGGAGGGGATGCCGGGGGCGGATACAGACTCCGACGAATCTCAGCTCGCTTAGAGCGTCCGTAGATGCCAAAATCTAGAGAGGGGGGTCGACCCCCCTTTCTAAACTCGCAGACGACCGCAGAGGCCTCGCTTAGCCTCGCTTAGAGCTCGCCGCGACTGGAAAGGCAACCCCCATCACGACAAACTCCGCCACCATCATATCTGCCTCCAAATTGGGGGCTCACATAATCTCTCAATGTCACGTGCAGGTTCCCGGAGAATCCGGCACCTCATCAGACGCCCAAGATCCATGGCCCTCGCTTACCTTCGCTTAGGCGGGTTTCAGACTCCGTCTGCGTCCGTAGACCCGTAGATTCTTACGGAAAGTCATCCATTGCACGTTCTCTAAATTCGAGGAGACGCCTCCACGATAAATGTCGTCATCGTCTACTTAGATCCATCGTCGCAACTTGTAAGCCACCATCAGCTTTCTGACACTAGCTTTGACCCGATAGCGTTGCCCGGGAATTCCGGGATCGCAAGGGGCCCATCAGAACTCATGATCATTGGCTATCAAGGCTACCGTGCAATGCAGTGATCGAAGCACACGAAGCTTTCAGACTTCGGGTCAGATTAGGCGCCAACGTTCGCGTATGTCTTCTACTCTCCATCTCACGATCGTCTCATACGAGCCCGCGGTTCGACGTTCTCCAACACCGGCAGCCTCTTAAAGGGCCCCGACAGATGCAAAACCCGCCGACCACCACACGGCCCAGCGTGCACCTGGGAACGGCGAGCTGGCGGCGAACGTGCCCCGGGAAGGTTTGGGATGACTGCCATCTGTCGTTCCGGGGCACATGCGCACCGCCTGATCATCATCAACCCCGGCCAGCCCAACCTCCCTTTCGGCCTCTGGCTTCCGGCGCACATTCCAGCCTATCCTTACTTTAACCCAGGGCGGGCATGCTGACCTCAAACGGCCCCCACGCCGCCTCCGAGGCTCTCCTCGTCCTCCGATAGCCCCCTTCTTCATCTTTCTTCCTCCTTCTCCCTCCGCCTCTTCCTCTGTCATCTTCTTCGGGCTGCTACCCCCCGTCTGCGGCCATACTTCTCAAGGACGCGATGTCCGTCTCTCCCAGGGCCGACAACGCCTCCAACATCGAGCTTGTCTTCATCGACGATAGCGACACGCGCGTGCAGTACGCGGGCTGGGACTGGCAGCCCGGCGTCGCGGCGGTGGATGGAACGCGGCACGCAGCCAAGGCGGCGAACTTGACCGCGACGCTGCAGTTTTCCGGTACGTATCTCTGTCCTCGTCCCCGCGCATGCACGTCCCCATCTCCCCATCTCCCCTTCCCCGTCAAACCCGCGCCCGCGCGCTCACCCCTGACCCGTCGCAGGGACGGGCATCACCGTGCTCGGCCAAGTCCTCCCCGCCAACCTCGCCGGCTACCCCACGACGACCTACACCGTCGATGGCCAGGCGCGCGGGAACTACACCGCGTCCCCGCCCCCCGCAGGTGCAGCAACGGAGTGGAACGTGACGTTCTTCGCCGTGCACGGGCTCGTGCTGGGCGACCACGAGATCGAGATCACCAATGTGAACGGGACGGCTCCTAATGCGTTTTATTTGGATTTCTTCCTTGTGGACGTTCCTGAGGACGCGAGTGGGAGCGCCGGGTTGAGTAGCGCGACGACGGTGCCGCTTACGGCAACGGGGAGTGGGACCGTCGGCGGGATTGCGGCGGGGACAACATCAACGAGCACGACGGACGGGGCTGGGGCGACGGGTGCGCCGGTAGCGGTGACTGGGGCGGACTCGGGAGGGCACAAGAACGTCGGCGCCATCGCCGGCGGCGTCGTGGGCGGGGCCGCGTTCGTCCTCCTCCTTTCCGTCTTCTTCTGCCTCATCGCGCGCTTGCGGAGGGTGCGGCGGAACAGTGGTGAGCGGCCGCCACACGGCGTGCTTTTCCATCCCGTCGTTTCAACCTTCTGACATGGGACCATATGGGGCCCCCGCAGCACCTGTACAGCCGTTCTCTGCAGCGAGTGTGGACACCGAAGGCGGGAGCCCTGCAAAGTCGACCGGTCCGTCGTTCGCGACGGACGCGATGGCCTCCGTACCCCCCACGTCGAGCGTAGGGTACCCAGCCAGCACCCCCTCAGCAGCCTACTCCGGCTCCTCAACATCAGAACCGTACCCCTCCACCCAGCTCTCGCCCAACCGCGCGCTCGACATGACGCAAGAGCTCTCCCCGTCCTTCCCCGACATGTCGCTGCGCCCGTCAGATAGGAGCCTCAGGCCTACCGATCCCGACTCCCCCGACTCGCTCGCGTTTGAGGGCGGCTTGGGGCCGGGGGTGTCGCATACGGAGGTGTCGCGCGCGCAGTGGTACGCGCCCCCGGAGATGCAGGCGCGCGCGGAGTCGCTCTTGCATGCGTTTTCGGTGCGTAATGGCGGGGAGGAGGACGCGCGGGTGCTAGAGGCGGGAGGGAAGGAGGATGCGGCGAGTGCGACGACTCGGTCGGGGGCGACGGGGCAGACGAGGGACGTGGACTCGGGATTGAGGATCTACAACGAGCCGGCGCTGCCGCCCGCATATACCCCGGGGTGAGATAGGCGGATGCGTATGTAGCGACTCTCGAGGGAGATGGGGACATTTTCGAGGAATGGGGTTTATATTGTTGTAGGTATTCCAACTCACATCTGTACCTATCTCGTCATGTAAACCGTAGCGATATCATCCGGGATGTCGAGTCGATTTAAATGCTCGCCGTACGCATTTTGTGATTTCTGGTGCCATTTGGGCGCTTATTGCCGCTGTGCTATCGCGAGACCCTTTCCTTTCGAGCTACCTTTTAGCTCTTCCCCTCGTCCTAGAATCCTACTTTTCCCCTACCTCCTCTAGACCGTCCACAGGAACTATCAAGGTCATCGTTGAAATATGCGCTATTCCGTTTACCACTTCTCACAACAACTGGCGGCCCTCACAAAGTCTGGCTTTCTTTGTCGCCGTTCCCCGTCCGGCATCCGATGTGTACGGTCCACTTCTATACCGGCCGCATTCAGGTCTACAATCTACCACTTGGGTCACATTTGTGATTCCGCGGGTCCGTATTCTACGTTCTTGCCCCGCGCAACCGTCCTATCCAGCCATAAGGGTACCCCAGTGAATGCAAGTCTTATCGCCCTACCACATCTTCTCCCACCCAGTCCGCCGTCCCTCTCGTATACAGTCGTGCCGCTGAGTGGGACGCAACAGAACTCATACGCCATGTAGTCCAGTCTCTGTGAGTAATATCTCCGTAGGAGTGCCCACTTTTGGGGAAGAATGGTGGAGAGACCGGATGGCGAGGATAGGACAATGCCACGCCCCTCTGAGCACGCTTGCTGCTCCTGCTTACGCCTGTACCACTTTTGTTCAACTGGGGTAAATATGTTCACTTTCCTCACCGTCATCGCGCGAGATAGCCCGTGGCGCCCTGATATGCATAACGAGCCCCAAGCCTGCCGGCTCAGCCCTGAGCACGATTCCTATGATATCATCAGGCTGCGGCCTGTTCTTCGTGGTCTCGTCAAGTCCCCGCCTCAATAATTCGTTATTGCCATGACAGAGAGGGGTCGGGATTTGGCGGTCTCTGGTCGCATGACCTACTCAAGTCAGTTCTATCCAAATTTACACGTTCGAGCGTACGCACTAGATCCTTCTCCCCGGCTCCATTAACCACTTCGGAGAGCCGGCCCCGTACAGCATTCAGAGAGTCTCCCCTGCACTGGTTCAGACATCGAACGTTGAAACCCCGCGGGCAGGGATTCGCGGACATGTCGCGCTCGACTTGACCCTCCACCGTTCTACATGTCCCGAGGTACGTGCTTCTCCCCTCTCCTCCGGTTCCATCACTTATTGACGGTGTTCACAGACTCCCACAGACCGCGGTGCGAGGTCGGATACCTCGCGGCTATCGCCGTCGGCATTCTCAAAACGTCCGAACGGCCACCAGAATGCCGGCGTTCTTTTAGGTACAGATTATACGGCTCATCCTAGTTGGCGAGCGGTGTCTTGCCCGTGAAGACACCTACATTTGTGCAGTTCGCGCCCCCAACATCTCGTTGAATGCGAGAAGCCGGGCTATACCGCCTCACATCACTTTTTCTGCACCGTGGTTAGCGTTCCGGAAGCTTTCCAAGTCAGCAGGGCTCGGTGAACGCAGGTAGGTCTCCGTTCTACAGCTACTCGCATTCATACGGTGTTTTCTAACCAAGACTTGTGACGCTTGGTGTGGTCTCGGTCACCGCTCTTCACCGTCCTTCACTGTTTTATCTTGGGACGCCGTGTCAGATGGTCGAGGTGCGTTCGGACGGCGGACGGCATTTTGAAAGTGCCAGCCATCCTGCGTGGTATATAAAGGCGGTCGCGTCGACGGTGAACTCCACTGCTTCGCCATCTCGAGCTCGCAGTAACAGGTACTCTTACCCTTCGACTACCACCAACTTGCAACATGTTCGCCCGCTCTATGCTTGCTATTGCCGTGTTTGTGTTCGCCGCAACTGTGCATGGTGACGCGTCCCTCCTCTTCCTCTTCCCTCTCATTATGTTCAGAAGTGCTAACAGTGATCCTCTCCCCACAGTGAAGGCGCAGGTTCCTGCCAACTGCGCCCGCACCTACACCGTCCAGGCGGGCGACACGTGCGACGGCATCGCCGCTAGGGAGAACGTGTCGTCGTTCCAGATCGTCAACGTCAACTCCGGCACGATCAACGCCCAATGCACGAACCTCTTCCCCGGCCAGGTGCGTTCATTCCTTCCTCCGTCTCTCCTTGCTACTTGCCGCCGTTAGAACGATCGGAGCTGACTCCGTCTGCTCGTCTCGTTTAGGAAATCTGCCTGGGGATCATGGGCCAGGACTGCCAGGACACGCACACGGTCATGTCCGGCGACACGTGCGGCTTGATCGCCCAGCAGGCGGGCACGACCCTCAGCATCCTGCTCCAGAACAACCCGAACATTAACAGCGCTTGTACGAACATCTATCCCGGAGAGGTACGTCATATGCCCTTGTGATATCTTTCCTTCACAGCTTGACATATTTTTCTTTACCGTTTGAAGGTTCTCTGCGTTGCGAATGAAGTCTTCGTGCGGTCTTAGTTTTGAAAAGGTCTGGATATGGTCTTGACAAAGGATGGGGATTGTATGCACGCGAAACGCTGAAGAAAAGCTGCACTGTAAGATAGGATGTGTTGATTCGAGCTTAGTAGTTCTATTTGCTTTGGGTGATTTCCCGCGTGCTGCCGTGGGTCTTCGCCGAGCCGGCGACCGATTCCTAGTATTCAACGTCAAGTCAGAGACGCATGGTATGAAATCTGTGCTGGAGACTGCTCAGCGGTCTGGCAATCAACACTATCATGATCGCCGTGCCTGTGATCCCGCCTCTCGCATTTTCGGTGTTAAGAAACACGTACGCGACACCGGGAAGGGCGAGCGCCTGTTTCTCGGTGCACGGATGAGGGGGCCGGGCCAACCCCGAGGCGATCGGGAAGTGAACGGGCGTCTAGCGTTCCCTTCGCTCTCTGCCTTCGCGCCTTCGCGCCGGCCGTTGTCACCTCCGCTGTGCGAGTCGTTGCTCTCGCCCGACCTCTCATGTGCTATCGTCTCCCTGTCTTCTAGCTGCTGTCTTCTGCTTTCTGCTGTTGTTGGCTTACTTCGCACCTTGCTATCTCTCTAGTCTCTGGCAGATCCTTAATAGCGTCCCTCATTCTCAGCCCACTAGGCCATCACCATGTCCAAGCGGAGAGTGACTTACTACTATGATCGTACGTGCAAGGCCTCTTTTCTGCCTTTTGGTTTTTCTGACACGGCCTGCAGCTGACGTGGGCGCGTACTCCTTCGGGACGCAACACGCCATGAAGCCCCAACGCATGCGCATCGCCCACGAGCTCGTCGGAGCCTACGGCATGCTCCCCAAGATGCAGGTCCTCGTACGTCCCCCACGATCTCCCCGTTATCGCGTACGTACGGCAGGCTTCTCATGCTTCCTCCGCCTCCTATGCGACCCAGCGTCCCAAACGCGCCTCCCCCGAGCAGATGACGCGCTTCCACACGGACGAGTACATCGACTTTCTCGCCAAGGTCACTCCCGAAAACTACCGCCGACTCACGTACCAGGGCACCCGGTTCCTTGTTGGAGATGACAACCCCGCGTTTGAAGGCGTGTTCGAGTTCTCTTCGATCTCCGCGGGGGGCTCTATAGGTGCGTGTTTGGCTGACTGTTCCTCTGTCAAATCCCCGTACCTTTCCCTATCGTTTGGTCCTGGCGTCGTGCCTTGAACCGGACATCTCTTGGTGAAATGCGCTGTACTGAGGGCGGTCTACCACAAGCTTCGGCTTCTGGCGCGACCGTCTTCTGCATAGTGTGGCCATTGGATACGGGCGCTTTTCACGCCTAGCCCCGCGCGATGGGCCTCATCTGAGCCTTACTTCTGACACATCTGCCCTGCCCTCCTGCTGCTTTGTGCTGTTGCGCTTCGCGTTCGATCAAGGACTCATTCCAACGGAGTCGTGAGAAGTGCGGCGGGAGATGCTGCTGGCGTTCTGAGATGTCACTGTTCGCGCGGGGTGTGCGCTCTAAGTGCTACTCGTTCCCCCATTTCCCTCCCGCTCTATCCCACACACCACTGATACCCCCCTTCTCCAGCCGCCGCCCGCCGCCTAACCGACGGCGAAGCCGACATCGCCATAAACTGGGCCGGCGGCCTCCACCACGCCAAAAAGCGCGAAGCGTCCGGCTTCTGCTACATCAACGACATCGTGCTCGGCATCCTCGAGCTCCTCCGGCGCGTGCCCCGCGTGCTCTACATCGACATCGACTGCCACCACGGTGATGGCGTCGAGGAGGCGTTCTATACTACTGATCGGGTCATGACGTATTCGCTGCATAAGTTTGGGGAGTTTTTCCCGGGGACGGGGCAGTTGCTTGATAGGGGGAGGGGGAAGGGGAGGGGGTATGCGGTGAATATACCGCTGAAGGACGGGGTCACGGACGAGTCGTACCGGAGCGTGTTCGAGCCGGTGCGTTCCCATATCTCGTTTTTGCGGGGCTACGGCGCTGACAGCGAGCGCGGGGCAGGTCTTCGACAAGATCCTCGAAGTCTTCCGCCCCGACGCCATCGTTCTCCAATGCGGCGCCGACTCCCTCTCGGGCGACAAGCTCGGCGGGCTCAACCTCACCATGCACGGGCACGCCCGGTGCGTGCAATACGTCCGGTCCAAGAACGTCCCGCTCATGCTCCTGGGGGGCGGGGGGTACACCGTGAAGAACGTCGCGCGCGCGTGGACGTACGAGACCGCGTGCGCGCTCGGGGTCGAGGGCGAGATCGACCCGAACTTGCCGTGGAATGAGTACTTTGAGTGGTTTGGGCCGAGGTATCGGTTGGAGGTGTTGGAGAGCAACTTGGAGGATTTGAACGTTAAGGATGGGTCGCTTGATGCTGTTAGGTGTGTCCCCCCCCTCGAGCTGTGGGCGTGGAGCAGACGCTGACAAGATACATGGGACAGACAAAGCGCGCTACAACACCTCTCGTCGCTCCAGCCCGCGCCCTCGGTGCAGATGCAGGACGTCCCCCGGCAGCCGCTCGACGCGCACCTCGGCCTCGGCGGCGTGCACGCGCACGCGCCCATCGACGCGCTCGACGAGCGTCTCGCGCGTGCGTCTCCTCTCCCCTCTTCCCTCTTCTATCTCTCTTTCTCGCGTTCCTAACGACGCGCACGAAACAGAACACACCCGCCACGTATTCGAGAACCACCCCGACTCAGACCGGACCGACTCCGAGCCCGAGCCCGAGCCCGACCTTGGCGCGGACGACTCGGACTACTCCGCCTCAGACCTGGACGTGGACGTAGACATGGACTCGGACGCCCCCCGCCGTCCCCGCCGCCGAGCGGGAGGGAGGCGGACGACGAGGGGAGCGGGGAGCAGGAGCAGAACGAGGAAACGGATGAGCATACTCACGTCCAAGACCTTCGACGTGCCCCTCCTCGCATCTACGTCTGATTACGAAGACGAGGACGACCCGTGCTTCACCTTCGCAGCCAAAGGCAGGAAGAGGACGTTCTTCGCGAGCGGGGCGGAGTGGGACCCCGAGAAGCGCGTGGTGCGGGAGCGCGTGGGCGCGGGGGCGTTAGGTGGGTTCGGGCTTGGGTTTGGGTTGGGAGGGGTGATGAGTGGGGAGGGGGTGTTGCTCGGGGTAGGAGGAGGGGCGGGGGCGGGGATCGTGGGAGGGATGGATGAGGCGGAGTTGGTGTCGGTGGATTCGGATCCGCGGGAGGACGAGGAGATGGATGAGGGGGATGAGGATGAGGAGTGAAGGAGCGTTGAGGTTGGATGTGGATGTACGATAGTGTTTTGTTTGCTCGTTGTATGCTGTACTATTGGATCTTCTTGGATTATGTGACGGCGAAGGTGAACACATTGAAGTCCACTCATTCGAGTCTGAACAATCCAGGTTGTTGGCAACGAAAACAGTAAGGATACAGCACTGGCAGTCTACAATCCATACACAGTCCAACAAGCACCCAGCCACCGTCTCCCCTCTCCCCACCCTCACAAGAAATAGTCGGCCGGCGGCCGTTTTGCAGGTACCGACCTCACATCCTATACCACCATCAGCGCTCTTCCAAAATCCCCCCAACAACGACCCACTCACCGGCGGCGCGTGCGCAAACACCTTATACTCCTGGCCCCCCCACTCGTCCAGCTCCAAAATGCTCGCCACGTTCCCGCACCGATAACAATAGTTCGGCGCGCTCCAGACGGTGACGATGGTGCGGTCGAACATGAGCTTGTAGCCCTCCATGGCGAGCTGGTGCGCGCGCGCGACGAGGTCGAGGCCGTTCCGGTGCGCGAAGAGTTTGGTGATGTCCCCGCCGAAGAGGTAGCCGGCTCCGCGGGGGGAGAGGCCCCAACCGCTGATGTCTGTGCGGGAGTTAGAGAGAGGAGAGGGGAGGCACGAGAGCGGAGGGAAGGACGCGGGCTTCGTCCAACCGCGCCATCTGTAAATCCTTCGAGGGACTCACCGTCCGGATCCGACCAAAGCAAATCACACATCGCCCCATCATGCGGGACCTCCTGCTTCCTATCAATCGTCCTAATCTGGTCAATACTCTGCAAACTCGGGCTCAGCCCGCCATGCACACAAAACACCCTGCCGTCGACGATGGCCCCCAAGGCGAGGTAGTCGAAGACCTCGCAGCACCAGCGCCAGACGTTGGAGGAGCCGTACTTGCGCTGGCACTCGTCGTAGAAGCCGTAGACTTGGGTGATCTGCCGGGACTCGTGGTTGCCGCGGATGAGGGTGATGCGCTCGGGGTGGCGGACTTTGAGGGCGAGGAGGAGGAGGAAGGTCTCGACGCTGTAGAAGCCGCGGTCGACGAAGTCGCCTGGCGCGCGGCGGGCGTGAGCGTCCCGGGGCATGGGTGGGGGAGAGAAGGGGGACGGACCCATGAAGAGGTAGTTTGTTTCTGGACAGGGCCCGCCGACCTTGAAGAGCTCCATCATGTCCCAGAACTGGCCGTGTATGTCGCCGCATATCTCTCAAACGCGCGGCGTCACTCGGTGGGAGCAGAGACGGGGCAGAAGGGGAGGACTCACTGTGACAGGGGAATCGACGACCTGGACGTTGGCCTCTTCGATGAGGATTTCGCGGGCCTTGAGGCAGAGGCGCTTGACCTGTTCCTCGGAGATGGGCTCGCAGCGAAGGAGCTGCTCGATCTGTCTGGGGCGCAGAGGTGAACGCGTAGTTGGAAGGGCATATAAGAGAGACGAACTTGTCGAGGTCGCTGGGCATGCCAGAGTCGCGTGATAGGGGGACTGTTCTGAGTACAAGGAGAAGGTGTAGAGAGGCGGGGGAAGGAGACGCGGTTGTGGCGGAGGAAGAAAGACAGTCGCTCTGAGGATTCCTCGCGCGGCGCGATGTGAACGCGTCTCGGACCGTAGACGCCGGTCATCCGGACCGCTACACCGCGCTCCAGAGCGAAAGATCCAAGCGATCATGGCGTCCAACGCTCTCCCTCAACCGCACACGTCCTTTAAGCCTAAACGGGCACCGTCACCAGCTTTCATTATTTCTAACGGGGAACAACAACCACGACGCCAACCTAGAACCCCGCAACCGTCCCGCGCAGCTTCTCAAAGAAAGCCGGGTCCGCGTCGTTTGCGGTGGTGGACAGCTGCAGATCCTTCCACTCGTCCAGCTCCCGCTTCAAGTCCGCCAGCTTCCCCTCGATCACCCGCCGTCCGTCGGGGCCCAGCGGAAGCCTGCCCGGCGGGTTCGGCTCCTTCGACACCGCGATCAGCGCCTGTGCCACTGCGGGAGTCGGGACCGAACACGGCGTGCGATCGTCAGCTCTCGCTCGGCCCTGTACAACGAAGGGAAGGGACTTGCCTTTGTCGGCGTCGTTCATGTACGAATTCCCGGTGAAGACCCGCTCCATGAACCGCCGCGCGACCGCGTCGGGGAGGGCGTACGCGGGCGGGAGGGGCACCCGCTGCAGGTTTCCGCCCGCCCACTCGGTGCGGACGCCCCCCGGCTGGATCGTCAGCACCTTGATGTCCCACCCTGGCTCGAGCTCCTTGTTCAGCCCCTCAGTGAAGCCCTCCAGTGCTGTGTGTATGCGCGCGCCTCAGCGTCGATCGGGGCCCGACAGGCGGCTGGTGAGAGACGCAACGCACCGAACTTGCTCGCAGAGTAGAACGCGAGCGTCGGGTTCGACATGAATCCCCCGCCCGAAGATACGTTCAGCACCCTGCTCGGCCTCCCCCGCGGTGCGTTCTCCTCCCTGAAGTACCGCACCGCTGCCCGGCTGACCCGCACCGGGTCCCAGAAGTTCACTTCGAGCTGTGCGCGCGCCTGCGCGTCCGAGACGGCTTCGACGACGCCGTTGATAGCATACCCCGCGTTGTTCACCACCACATCCAGTCGCCCGAAGTGAGCCGCCGTTTGGGAGACGAGGGCGTCCCCAGAGGTGGGCGAGGCGGACGCGGGGTCGTGTTGGATGAGCAGCAGGCGCGAGGGGCCGTACGTTGTGAGCAGCGCCGCGAGGGGCGCGGGCGAAGCGGAGCGCGACGTCGCGGCCACGCGCTCCCCCGCCGCTAGGACGGCTTTGACGGTCGCGAGGCCTATCCCGGAGGAAGTGCCAGTGACTGTGGAGTGCGGCGGGTGAGCCTCAAAGCATGGACGGTTAGAAGACGGTCGAAACTCACTGAGCCAGACGCGAGAATCTTCCATGAGTAACGATGTGCCAACAGTTAACAGGTGATGGAGCTAAGGCCTCGAATCGAGGTATGTTTATATACAGCAGCTACCGCTCAAGACGCGGGCCCCCACACCTTGCCTCCTGTATGCCGGTCGGGATACCCATCCCAGCGATAGAACTTGAAAGGACGTCTAGGCCTTTGCCGATCTGGCACAATGTGAGACGTCACTTGGAACGTACTGAGATAGCATTTAACACGACAGCCCCACAATGACGATGTCGTGGTTCCGAGAGCAATATCTGTGGCTCCAATTTTAGGGCAACCACGCCGCCGATGGGTGTCGCCAGCCT
Source organism: Grammothele lineata (assembly GCA_002150815.3). Classification (NCBI taxonomy): domain Eukaryota; kingdom Fungi; phylum Basidiomycota; class Agaricomycetes; order Polyporales; family Polyporaceae; genus Grammothele; species Grammothele lineata. The sequence goes on along the minus strand of NDFF03000387.1, from coordinate 15,658 downwards.
TGGTGCCAATGGGGTCAACCGAAAGTCGAGTTGGAACTACGTCTGTCCCATTTCAATGCGACATAATGAGCCGCTCAATCACGTCTGTCTGGGTAGACATCACCAATAGAGAGGTTTGGAGGACATCCGCCTTGGCATTCGGGGGTCAGAGGGAGGTTGTACGGATGTTGGAGCAAGCGCTGCGTGATGTTGAGGGGGGTTGATGTCACGAGCATTCTCGGCGCCTGATTAAGACGCTTAGTCACGAGCACTCGAATACGATAATCTATCCTTATCTCACTTAGATAGCGGTACGCTCCTTCCTCGATAGATCGCAAGGCGTGCATGGACGAGCACGCCGACCCCTTCCCTTGTATGTTCTCTCGATCATACGCACGTAGGCCACGCCTTGATGAAGAGTACTGTACGGATGTATATTCTAGCGTAGGCCCACCAGAGAATATATAAGGCCACACTCAAGCTGAGGGTAACCTCAGCTTCGAGTTGGTATCTACTCGCTACTCTAGAGATCACGCCCACGGCGTCTATCTGAGTATAGTTGTATCATAACTCGAAGCTCAATTCCCGGACCGCAGGGATAAGCGGACACACCCGGATCGCAGGGTCAAGCGAATACTGTAGACTTCGACTTCTTTTCCCCCGCTACCTCCCGTGGCTCCGCCGTGACGGGCGCTCGATACACAGCCGCCGATCGTGCTGTGAACTCTCTGGGCTTCTCGGTAATTCCTGGCGAGAGCTAGGTTCGGTTGCTTCTTACCGACCTGCAAAGACCCTAACCCGGTCCCTGGCGGCGGTGCACAACTGCGCACACGATTCGGAGGCTCCCCGTACTACCACTACTAGTAACCTTACACTACGCTACGTACACGGTCTCGCGAGGGAGCAGTGACCTCGGAGATCAGGAGGATCCGCGTCCGGCTCAAGCATTTCGAAGATCGAGCGGAAGCGCAGTGATACGGGGGTACGGCCTACGGCTGCGCGGAACCTTGACCAGAGAACTCGAAGAAGCGACGCATCCCACGAACTCGGATCGGACACCCGGAGATGGAGCAAAATCAGGTACCGCCTCCCGATTATCAGCCGCAGGCGGGCGAGCAGGTCGCACCCGCGTTCCCGCCTCAGCAGGCCCCGGCCGCGCCGGAGCAAGCGCCGATGAATCTCATTGGCTTCACGGAGGTCCAGTTCAACACGCTAATGGAAACGATGGCGGCACGTGGCCGCGGAGGGCGCATCAGACAGCGCGAGCCCGAGATCTTCACGGGAGATCGGTCCGCCTACCGCACGTTCAAGCACCAGGCGCAGCGCTACGCGGCGGCAAATCAGATGGCCGACGATGACGAAAAGATCTCGGCCGTCCTCTCGTGCATCCGAGGACCGGGCGTGGACGGATGGGTCAACAGCTACACTGAGACGCACTTCAGAGACGAGGAGTGGACGGTCACGCTGGAGGAGTTCTGGGAACACCTCGACCAAACCTTCAAAGACCCGAACGAGGCCCAGAACGCGCTCCACAAACTGTCGGAACTGAAGCAGGGGAACCGGCCGGTCCAAGAATACTTGGCGGAGTTCGAGCACCTCGCGCGCACGGCCGAGTATCAACCGGACAACCCGCAGCTGATCGTCTGGCTGAAGGACGGGCTCCTCAAAGAGATCGTCAGAAACGCGCACACGCACGTGCCCCTCCCCGTGACGTACCTCGAGTGGAAGCGACTTGTCGTCCAGCTCGATGCGAACCGAATTCAGGAGGAGGCGCTCGAGGCGCGGCGGAAACAGGACGCGCGCGCGCCGCGCGACCAACCGCGCGCGCCCCCACGCCCACAGGCACCGCCAGCCCAGCGGAACGACGGGACGGGGATCATCTACGGCGGGAGGGGTCAGCCGATGGACCTGGACGCTGCGCGCAGACGCGCACGCGGGGGGAACGCACGCGCGGACGGGACGTGCTTCGACTGCGGTCGCGGCCAATACGATGGAGGCGATTGCCCGAGGCGCTGGCACCGCGCTGTCGTGCACCAACTGGTGTTGGTACAAAGAAATGCGGTTTAGAGGTGCTATGAGCCACAGGCATGATGAGTAGTCTCGCCTAGATCAAGAGATTAGTTGTGCCATCAAACGCCGGAGGACATCTCGAGAACGGCGCTAAAACACCTTGCCCATCAACCATCACCACCGCTGTCACCATAATGACCACCACAATGCCCACCGTTGAGTGCCCTATCAAATCCAAGAACGGATCCTACCACGCACACTTCGTACCGGCGCGATGTTGCCTATGCACTGAAGGGCTCTGCCAGTATCACGTCCCACGCTATGGCGAGCCATGCACGTTCACATGGGAGGACCGGAAAACGGGCATACGGCACGCATTCCATGGCACGGCAACCCACGCACTAGCCTGGCAATGCACACGGGTTATTCTCCAGGTCGAACATGACAACGCAATGGGTCGCTTCAGCTTAGCAATTCCCTATCGACACTTCCTCGTACCAGGATGGGTGTCTCGTATCTTTGAGACTGTGGCAGGATGGGTATTTCGGGATTCCGACGACGCAGTAGATGGCACGTCCATTGACATCGAACATCAGATATGGGAAGTGGACGATGACGTTCAGCGATTGTATGCCCTCGTATAGCTAGACTGCCTCACAACCCTGAACCATAGCAGCTGTAGTCAGCCATATTTAGTCATCCTGCTCCACGCTTTATCATCCTACCCCACTATTTGTCGTCCTACCCCGCGCTCTGTCATCATACTCCGCGAATCAGTCAGCATGCTCCACTATTTGTCGTCTTTCTCCACTCTCAGTCATCACGCTCCGCAATCAGTCAGCGTACTCCATGCTTAGTCAGGACAGTTTCTGCTTACCAATCTACTGTACAGCCACCTACTAGGGTAGTATATAAACCCCCAAGCTGAGCCCCAGCGAAATAGAACATACATTCACCCTCTAAAGACACAGCGAGTGTTTAAAGCAAGCAGCAAGCATAAAGGCAACTTTATAGCATTAAAGTTGTTAGGTAATAGTTCTCTACGAAGGAGGAGATTATCTGTAGATCATTAGCCAGGCCGTCAGACGATCTGAGGCTCCGTGGTGAAAAGATCTGTGCCCACGCTTTGTGAAAGAGAGTAGTGTTCTCACGTTCCCTTCTCGTTGCATCGGTCTCATTAGCGTAGTAGCAGGGGAAACTCTGCTTGTCTACTCACTCGTCCCAGACCCAGATTGTGTGCATCGCGCACATATTATAATAGAAAAAGCTCCATTAGTGCACTAACAAAGTACAAAGAAAGCTTGTAGAGAACTCGACGGAGCCTCTGCTGGAAAAACAAGGAAAACCCGCACGCTCTGTGGCAGCTTCTAGGGATTTCTATCCCACGGCGTACACCCCTCAAACCCCTACCTTTTCCCCTCAAAACGCTAGAAGCACGACATCAATTTTGGAGCCCACCGCGAGGGGTTATACGTCACAAAGCATATCACACGTACTGCAAGCACGCCCATCACGGAGCTCCGCTACCCAAGAATCACTGTCAATATGGACCAGAACCTGGGCCATAGACCCTCCACACCAATATTCTCAAGTGACTATTCCTTTGGCACACACTCCATCATGGATATGCCCGTAGAAGGAACAAAACAAGCACCCAAAACGTTTAAAGGCGATCCAGCAGAGGTAGAGAAGTTCCTCCGCCGCTTTGAACGACTCGCTATCCAGCACAACCTATCGACGGAAGAGAAGTGTGAAACAGTGACTGACTATTGCAGCCGACGTGTCAGAGAGACCATTGAGGGCTTCCAGGCCCACGAGGAAAAGAATTGGGAGGAGCTTAGAGAAAATATCCGCACCACATGGAATGCTGACTTGGATACCCGCCGGTTTCGGGTACGCGATCTGGAACGGTTCATCAAGGACCATCGTCAAGAACCTATTGAAAACATGCAAGACTGGAGGCACTACCTTCGGAAGTATACACGCATCGCCGGGTGGTTGCGACGGCACAAAAAGCTGACTGACCACGAATATGCCTTCCACTTCTGGATGGGTATTCATCGACGGTTCCGCAAGAAAATTGAGGATGTTCTGCTGAGCAAGGAGCCAGAAAGAGACATGTCGGTGCCCTTCAGCATAGAGGACATTCAGAAGACTGCAGAGTGGCTTCTGATTAATGAGAGGTTTGACATGGAGTCAGCACTATACCCGTCAGAGTCATCGGGAGACGAGACAGACTTCCCGCAAGTAACCAGCCACAAGAAGAAGAAGCCGAAGAAGCGGACACGCAAGCCAGTCGAAAGTGACAGTGAATATGACAGTGACTCTGACGAGGAGGAGGTTCAGGCACCGAAGAGGACACCTGCATCATCAAAAAAGACCTCACGTGCAGCTACGCCTGAAGCACAGCCTAAGAAGGAACCCACGCCCCCACCTAGCAGCATGGGACAGGCACCAGTCACTAGTCAAGACATCAATGGTATTATCGCAAAGATGAAGCGGATGTCTATCGAGGACGCACAGTACAGCCACTTGTACATGCAACTAATGAACACGAGTCCTGCAAGTGCACATACCATGCCGATGCCTCGAGCATTTATGAATTGGTATCAACCCCAGTACGCAATGGGCCCACCAATGCCACCCGCCGTACAAGCACCTCCTCCAATGCAGCAGATTCCACCACCCCAGGTAGCACCACAGCAACAGCAGATCCCACCGAGGGTACCGAGGCCTGCTCCCACAGACACACGCCCCCCATATATGATGCCGCCACCCCCAGTATCGAGTATGCAGTATCAACAGCGACCTCCCCCACCACTGATCAGTGGATGCTTCGGATGTGGACAAGACACGCATATGATGGGAGACTGTCCAGAGTTGCAAGAATATCTCTCTAAAGGGATTATTCAGCGAAACGAGAGGCGGCAGCTCACTAACCCAGAGGGAGCGATACTCCGGAAGTACCCAGGCGAGACATGGGTCAGTGCGATCAAGCGCATGCATCCAGACGTCCATTTCTTCCAGTTCAACGGAATGGCTGTAGTCGATGAGGACGAGTCTAACCCTGAGCAGCCTCAAGTATATGGAGTTGAAAGGACAGTCGCACAAACACGGAATGCCAGAAGGCAGGCCACAGACGGCCCTCGAGGAAACACAGGCAGAGAGAGACAGCGCGATGCACCTCCACACATGCGGCCTAGTTCCCCTGCTCCAGTTTCTCGCACTACAATGCCTCGGGTCACACCTGTCGAACCACAGACACGGTCTTTCAACCCAAACAACGACGATGACCTTATGGACTGGCAGGAAAACAGTTCATCAAACGCACCGGCAACCAAAGCAACTAGCTCACAAGAACCAAGCCGACCAGCTGCACCACCAGCAACAAAGGCAGTCCGCAAGTCCCAACTTAGTCAGCAGGTAGACATACAAGGGATCACAGAACGAGCACTTGCTGCCCCAGTAACCCTGTCGGTAAAAGAGCTTCTCGGATGCTCTCGGGAAATCTCCAGTCACATGCAAGACACACTCAAGGTCAAGAAGGTCGAGTTTGCGCAGCCCACGGTCTCCAACCTAGTCATGGCAACTACACACCCTTTAATCAAGATGAAGGGCGACATCAATGATAGATCGGTCGAGTTCATTGTGGACACAGGCTCAATGATAAACATTATCAGCCATGATGTTTGTCGCAAGGCAGTTCAGAAGCCGATAGACCGTAGCAAGGCAATCATGATGAAAGATGCTAACGGCGGTATGGGAGAAATGCTGGGACTAGTCAGAGACATCCGTTTGAGCGTAGGACACGTCGAAACGGTACTAGACGCATATATCGCAGACAAGGCTCCATTCGTTGGACTTCTTGGACGACCATGGCAACGGGAGAATCGTGTAGGAATCCGAGAAAAGGATGAGGGAACCTTCCTAACCTTTCCAAGTGCAATCAAAGGATATCCAGACGATGAACTACAAGTTTACGAAGTCGACCCAGAGACACAAGCACTATACGAACAGTATAAGCGGCAAGCTGACACAAACATAGTGGAAACCGAGGATGACACAGAAAAGGTTCATGCCTACCTCGAGGAACTTCCACAGTGCTACATGGCGACAACAGAGGAGCCCCAGCCTGCAGCCAGTCAACCACAAGACCAAGAAGAAGCGGCACTTGAATATCTGTTCCCAGAGCTAGACCGGCCACCTCTCACAGAAGATGAGAAGGAGAGAATGATCCATCAGCAGCTGCACAGATTACTACACATGGAGGACCTACACTCGATCCCTCAGAAGCAAGGCCCCTGCTCAATTATGTGTGAATCATCTACGGAGTACCCACGATACTCGTCACTCAGCTCGAGCCAAACCTTCTTACTACGCGATGCAAAGCTATTCACCAAAAATGGAGGAGTCTTTGGCCACATGATTGTTCGAGTGGTACCCTACACATATACAGACCGCATCCGCTACGCTGAAACAGAGGAGCCGGACTCACCAAATCCCAGTATCGTAGGCATGGTCACGATCGACCCAGAGGCCAAGAATCAGCAGATTGCGACCCCAAATCAGATCCCAGCGGCACCACCACTAGTACTACATGTACGAATGCGACAAGAAAGAATTCCGTTCATGGTCGACACGGGATCACAAGTTAATTGTCTGCATACTTCTATATGGAAACGTCTCGGAGGGGAATCAGTTCATCTGCGAAAGGGACAGCTGCTGAACATCAATGGGCAACCACTGAAGTGCCAAGGAATATGGGCCTGCATTGTCAAGCTCGGAATGGTAACCGCACTCACGATGTTTCATATTGTCGATGAGCTCGCAGTCAAAGGAATCCTTGGAAGGCCATGGCAGATATACAACAAGATGTCACTAGAACACATAGAAGAAGGAGTGATAATCGGTGTTCGATCACAAAACGGGCGGCATACATTTGAGGCACTCATCACACCAACCAATGATGTCTTCATGCCTGGGATTTTGCCATCGAACATTGTTGGAACAGTTATGACACCAGAATCGCAATGGTCCTCACCAGACGATTCAGAAGATATTCCGGTCCTCGATTTCAGTGATACTCAAGAGTTGGAAGAAATGATGGAACCCTTAGTGAGAAGATCAACGTCACCGACCTCTGAACCCAACAATAGCCAGTCAGGCAATGCAGAAGAGGGATCGCAGGCACAGACCGAGCCGTTCAGCCAACTATACCACCGTATCTCGCAGCCAAGATATCCTCTACCAGTCATGGACTATGGCGATAACTATGAGACCTTCCCACCGCACCAACCAGACACTCCAGAGGATGAGCTATGGGACTTGCCACTTGGCGACCTGCCTGGCGAAATAATCCCGCTTCCAGAGCACGTACTCACCGACTATGAGCTCAGTGATCTTTTCTATAAGGATTTGATCGACCAGTATGTCAAGAAACTCATGAAACGAGACCTGGAGCTAGAACGGCCAACAATCGACATGATGGAACCTATGGAGGCAGACAGGCTGACCAACTTCCAACGACTCAACATCACAGAAGAGGAGGACCACTTTCTTTTAAAGAACGTGCTAATCAAGGTCGATGGAAAATACCGAGAAGGGCACGCTGTACTACGGATTGCGTACCTTCCATTCCCAACCGAACGTGTCAAAGTAGCTGAAGAAGAGGAACAGAAGAAGAGAGAAAGATCAGAGAGCCCGCTGGACATGACGTCACCACTCATGCGACCAACGCAAGGCTTCCTTGCCTCGCTATCTCAAGAAGAACGAGAAGAGCTCTTTTTAGAACTCAACTCACACCCGTTGGAAGCAAAAGAGCCGATCATACACAAGCAGGAGTCGGACAGCCAAGCGTCGAGCACTACAATGACCACTGGAAGTCCGAGTGGGTCACAAAGAACGTCATCAGGATCAGATTCACACATGAGCATAGTCGGAAGCAACGACTCATGGGCAACAGTCTCAGACTCGCAGCCAGTGATAGGCGCAGTAGTATGGACTCAGAACGGATGGCAGCACACACACATGCCGCACCAACATGCAGTGTACCCACCGAGCATGCCAACATGGCCACGCGCACCTGCACACCCACCGTATCACGGATTCCCATGGATGCCACCGTACCCAGGGCCGATAAGCTCACATGCATACCCACCAGTATCTGCATGGCCCGGACAGTCGTACCGACGAGCGTACATGCGACACACACACCGTTCACGCCATGAGCCTTACGTGATCCACCTACCTGATGGCACGAGCATATCCGTTTGGCGACGGCAGTAGCTTGCGCACACGCACGCACAGGTAATGTATGATGGACCGACGTGTATAAGTCCAGAACCCACTAGTCTATGAAGAAACTAATGATACAGAAGCCTCCATAAGTCTATAAAGAAACGATTAGCTAACATTCACAGACAAACACAAGAAATACGCACCGATGACAAGACCAATGAGAGCCCTGCGACGCCACGCTCCACATGACGTTTTGCCGGAGTCGAGAGCTCGGACGAAGATAAAGATACTATACAACACGACACGTTAGCGTTCATGAACCATTAAGCAAGAGGAAAGAAGGGCGTACGATTAGGAATAAGGATAAAAGGAACGAACAAGGGCGGGTGACCAACCCGAGCACGACGCAGTGATGAGGGGATGCGTGGGGGAGGGGCACGCACCCCAGCCTCAATCGACCCACTTTGGAGGAGCTTATATGTGCTAAAAGCGAGCGTCTGTCTGCTAGCCGAGCGCAGTGACTCGACAAGGGCCATGCCAGGAAAGGAAACGGAGAAGGCCGAGAAGCCATACACGTGGGATGAACCATCAATGTGAAGGACAGGGACCCCAGAGACTATAGGACCCCAAAAGTCTCATCAGCGGAGATAGGGACCAGAAATGCGCCAAGTTTCCGGGACGGCTCGGGTATCTCCGAAGCCACATGGCAAGAAGGATCGTCCATCAATGCACACAACTCAAAAGTCTAAGGCTTGTCACGAGCTACATGTGATAAGAAGGACCACATCTATGACTGTGGGGCGGCCAGCCCTAGACCCAGAGGCAAGATCTGGCATGCACAACCCCAAACAGGGCTTTATAAGCATGGCACTGTTCATTTCAAATTCTTACCAAGCGCTCCGTTTGAGGCCCCGCGAACACACGGCAAGGAAACCCGCCTGCTCCGACTACAGATAGTAGCAGCCCCGCCAGGCCCCGCGACCGCACGGCATACTCCGACTATTCCCAATTGAGGCCCCGCACTCTGACAAATCATCTCGGCAATGGCCCCGCAACCATGGTAACATACTCCGCAGTGATTACCGAGCGCACTCCGCCTACGACAAATAGGAAACGAACCAAAGAGTATATAAGCCCCTTGCCTCAGCCCTTCAACAGCATCATCAGCGATAGACACCTCCACTACATACAGCATTTGCCTTACCTACTAGCCATGATTTGCCAAAGCTTCTACTGCCAACACCAGAGGAACATGTCCATTCCTCAGGGCCTCATTATGCAGATCCCGATGATGATGGTCCCGCAGATGTTCCCACTCGTCGTCATCCCACCGTCCTCGACTAGCTACAGCCCAGCCCGCACCTGCATACACTCACCGAGACCGTGCATGGGACCGTATCATGCTCCGAGCATTGGTCATAGTCACCCGCTGCCCCACCCAGGAAACCCACGCCGTCGTCGTCACGGTCGAGGAGGAGGCCGCTCTGGACGAGTACCCCCACCCCCATACACGCACACGCCTTCTAGCGACGAGCAGTCTGGTGGCATTAGTAGCCACAGTGAGGCCCCTCCTGTTCCAACTCCACCTGCAGAGCCACCAGCATCCGCGGATTCGACCCTAGAGCGTGTTCCGACACCCGCACCTGAGGAAGCTCCCCGTCCCGAGACCCCAATGCCCCCCCTCCAGTCTTGCAGTGACACCGAGGACGATGACTCAAGCGATGATGAGCCAGCCCCCAGCCAGCTTGTTCGATCAGCTGGCATTGCGAACCTCGCCGAGTACTTCCAGCCTCCCTCGGTTCATATCCCCACCTGGCCTGCTAGAACCAGCTATGTACGGACGAGAATGGTGAACGGACGCTCCTCCCCAGAGTCCTCAGACAGCGACAGCCAGGGGCCAGACCAGCTACTCGTCATGAGATCACGTCGTGCGCCCACTCCATACAACACGGCCCCGCAGACCCCTCAGTCAGCGACATCGAACCCTCAGTCAGCAGAACGGAGCGATGAGTAAAGGCGCGGAGCATTCCCCCTTCTATCTCAGTCATCGCGGAGTAGGAGCCCCACACCTATCGGTATATATACAGGTTATCGGAACTCGCTTAAAGGACACCCACGAATAGACGAGCATGGAGGCCCCCACAGCTGTAACCAACGGGCCTCAAATCTCCCCACCAAAGGCACCACGCCGCCTGCAGCATGTCGCACGAGCCCTCGGTAGCCAGTATCGTACTCGGTCGTCCGTTAGTAGACCTGATGTACAGACCGGCAAGGTTCACTCACCCGCGACGAAAGCCAGGTCCAAAAAGAAATTGTCGAAGAAGAGCGTAAAGGAGTTGTGGGAGGAAAAGCAGCGGAAGAAGAAAAGGGACGCACCGAGCACACCTGAGCAACAGTTCCTGCAAGCCTGGACTGTTTTCGAAGCGGAATGCCCAGAGACGGGCAAGATCCAGAAGCTCGCGATCGAGCTTCCACCCATCGACATAGGCGACGGAAATTAGTAGTTGGATATTAGACTTAGCGCGAAAAATCCCCTCAGAAATCGAGTTCTCATTCCCAGTAGTCGAATACACAGTCGTATCATTACTAGAGTACATACCCCCAATTAGACGTACTCTGCGTAAAGACCGATCACCGCCTATGCTCCCACCGTACCTACGAGACGTCGAGACTCGCGCCCGACTTGCTGCAATCGCGGGCACATTAGTCAAACCGCAGGACACAGTCCCATACGAGAAACGGGTACAACAGACCTACTGGGAATGTCTCAGCCAACGAGGACGAGAACGGGTAAGGGCAAGACTTACCGAGGACGCACGAAAACAACTTGACCAAGCAGCCGCGAAGAGGCGGGCTGCGCGGGAGCGGAAAGCTCGAATGCGCGCCGAGCGCAGCCACACAACAGCTCCCGGAAAGGGCCGGACATGCCACGGAAGTGGCCGGAGACAAGTTCAAGGCACCGCGACAAGCATAGGAGATCCCATAACGAGCGCACGGAGAGCCGACGGAATGCCAGCCAAAGCCGAGCAAAAACACAAGGAGGCGAAAGTCAGCACGGATGACAACAAAGACCCACAAACGGACGGACATACCAGGAAGGTGGGCCGAGCACAGTGGCCCAACTACGTCAGAGGGTGCCCGAAAAACGGCCCCCGGAGCTCTGAAAAGGCAGCAAGACATACCAGCATGAAGCGCGAGGAAGGCCACAAGGTCAGCAAAGACGCAACAAGTAGACAAGAGCACACACCAAGGTATCCACAGCAAGATATGTGGGCACGGGAGAAATGATGTCAGAAGAGTACGGCCTGGAGGCCACGCGACACGAAGCCGCACTCAGAAGATAAGTCCGAAAAGCCACGAGGAGAGCGGGAGAAGTTAGCGAGAGGGAGTGGAGAGGAGAAGAAGACACGCACGAGGCATGGAGACGGGAGGAGCAGCTGACGGAGATGCGACAAGGAGAGCCCCGAGCGCGTTGGACATACACGCATGTCCGGATTAGGAAAGGGCAAGTACGGGAACGAGAGACTAGACGAAAACGAGTACAGAGAAACAGGAGAGATAAGCAAGGGGACGCACGGGCATAAAAGACGAGTGGAAAGACGAACCGAGAGGCCAGGACATCCACCAACGAGCCTCACCCGCAAAATCCCACCGTCTCTATGACCACCGCACCCTCGTACTCTCGCATCCACACCTATGACCCCCCCGACGTACCACCGACTCTCTCTCCTACAACGGGAGCCCGAGCTATTGCCTCTTACATCGCGCAGTCGTCCGGCCATGCGGACGTTTATCGATCCCCCGTCAACCGACTCGATTTCGCCGCCTCCTATACGATCTCTCCCTCCGTTCGTTTCGGCGCGCCTTGGGACCCCGCCCGCTACGCCATGCCTTTCCTCCTCTCTCGAATCTCCATCGACAGCCCCATCCCGCACCAGCCTCCTCTCGTCGGCGAAGGGCTCCTCTACTTCGCTCCCGACTCCGCTCGACCTCCTCCCATCACGCAGTTCCCCGTCGGCCCGTTCCACCAGCCTGGAGGCGATCCTGCATGGCCACCCATCCTCCCCACCGATCCCGTTGCTCAGTCGTATAGCTGCCGAGACGCTGCGCGACCCGACGAGCATTCGACGGCCACCGACATTCAACCCCCTCTCGTTGGATCCATCCTCACCACCGGACCGGCGCGACCTCCCACTCCCTACCCCTTCCTCCCGACGCGCGCAGTCCCCGCACGCCCCGTACCCATCGAGCCCGTTACGACAGATGACGCTGCCGCCGTCGAGCCACGCGCCACCCCCCCCGGTGAGTCTCCCGAGGAGCCTCTATCCATCGACGACGCACTGAGGATTGCGTGCGAACAAATAAAGCAGTTCACCGAAAACGCGCGCGCGATGAGGGAGTCGCTCGGGATCCCGCCGTCCGTCCCGGAGTCAGTGGATATCAGTGGGTGGGCTACCCTTCCGAGCCCAATCCCTACGCCGCCGCCGCCGTCGCCAACGCTCCCGCCACCAGCGATAGTCACCCCGCCCTCGACACCGGCCGCGAGAACCGAGGAGGAGGACGAGCTAGCCACGCCGAGGTCCTACAGTCCCATCGACTACGTCGCGTCGGGACGTTGGTCGGTGCAGGCACTGCCGCCGTCGCGGCTACCGAGCCTCGAGTACCCCGATCCCGAGCCCGACTACTTCTCCCCACCGAACCGCGACAGCGCAGTCCTCCCGGCCCGTGCCCCTACGCCTGCTGCAGCGACCTCGCCACGACCCGAGTCTCCGCCCCCCTCTCGACCGCCCCTCCCGCGACGAAAGGCTATGCTTACGGTAACGACCCTCAGCTCCAGCTCAAGCGGCAGTACTCAATCCCGCTACGACCTGCGCCCGCGGCGCACGAAGCCGCCATCTCGCGCTACGCCGTCCCCGCCTCCCAAGCCGCGATCGCGCAAGCTCCAGCGCAAGCCCACGCGCGCCCCGACGCCTGAGCGCAACACGTCCGTGCTCGCCCTCCAGCCACTCGAGAGAACCGGGCTCGCAGGCCTGATGAGCGTGCCCGTCCGCAAGTGGACACGCTCCGAGAACAAGTTCGTGCGCGGCATCGTGCGCTCCCTGCGCCGCGCAACGCGTAGTCGCGTCGGATGCGGAGAGGTCGCGCGCGATGACGGCCCGAACGCGTACCCCATGGAGATCGAGCCGGAGATGATTTAAGGCACACGCGGGCACTCGCCCAGCGTCCGCAAAAGTGTCCGTAAAGGATAACCGTACGTTTCTTATGACCCCGTTCTTCCATATGTCCCCCCCTATGCCCATAACTCGCCCCCTATGCCTCTCGCCTCGTCTCGACTCGTACGCCTCCCAGCCTGGAAAAACTCCGAAAATCCTTCGTATAGTTCCGGTTTCGACTCGTTCCCCTCCGAAAAACTTACAAAAATCCCTTGATTATGTATGTCGCGCCCCTCGCATATGCAGAAAACCCCCAGTACACGTCTCCGCCTCTGTACGATACGCCCCCGTCGAAAACGGACCGCGTAACGGTCCCACCCTGTCGTCCTCGTAGTGTACCTATTACGAGTACCTCCCAATGTACAACATGTTGACCTTACCCCAAACGTGTCCTAAGTAGCCAACGACATCATCGAGCCTAGGATAGGTGCTCAGGAAGGAGCACTCCCTGACACACAACTAACGTAGACACGAGATCACGCTAACAACTTAGGAACGAAGCCCAAGGATCTAAGAGAAGAAAGGCGAGCGAAAGTGTCGCGCCCCCGCAGAAGAGATCTGCAAGGGCAAGGCACAAACGCCGCCTCTAGGACAGGAATAAGGATGCGAAAGTCGGCGCACGACGCGCTGCACGGAACTCGGCATGAGCACGAAAGGCCCACGACGGGCTCACGGACAGCGCGGCGACTCGCGACTTCGGTACGGATGCACGATAGGAATGGAGGGCACGAAGCCCTCCCATGAATGAATAAAGAGACTCAAAATGATGAACGTACCTGAAGAACGAGCACGCCGCGGCCCACGCCGACGACGCACCCGTATCCTCCTTCTCTTCGCAGCTAGCTCTTGCAGCACGATCGCGAAAGCATCCGCTAACGCACGCGCGATGGACGCGTTTCTTGGACGGACGGCGCGCGGGGACTGCAACATCTTCCGGGTAAGACTGGAGGTCGCGCGGCGGCAATAGTCTTGACAATGGCCGCGATGAGCCGTATGGCAGGACGGAGAGGTCTAAATCAACAATCAAAAAAGGTAAGTATACAGGTAAACAATGGGAACGGACCGAAAGGGAGACGCGTACCTGCAAGAGAAACACGAAAGTCGCGCATCGACGCAATGGATGCGCCGGACGCGATGGACGCGACGGACGCGACAGACGGCGTGCGGGGACGGAGGGCGACGAGAGCGAGAGCGAGCGCGAGCGCGATGGCGGGAAGCGAGAACGCGAAGAGAGGACAAGCAGAGGGAGACGGGAAGGAGGGGAGATGGCGAGCAAGGCCGGACAAGGGGACGGACGCGCAAGGGTCCCCGATGAGGCGCCGAACGCTCGGGCCATCGAAGCGAGGCGTGCCTCACGGCCCGACCACACCGCAAGCGCTTGAGAGACCGACGAGCCGAGACGCGCCCCGAAGAGCACGGAGTACGAACTCCGCGGATGCACGGCAGCGTCTCCTGCAAGACACGGCCCGGACTGGCCACGTGGGCCAGCCACGCGACGACAAGACGCGCAACGCGACTGGAACGCGCAGCACAATGGACGCGCGATGCCCGGTACGCCCGATACGCCCGGTACGCCCGAGACAAACGCGCGCGCGCGCGAGAACGAGCGCTTCGCAGCGCGACCACGACGAGAGTGTCGGCGCTTTGCGCGCCTCCGCCACGAGGCATGGTGCCCCACCTACTCCAGCCTCGGGCCCCACAAGAAATCAAATACTAAGCTGTACGCTGAGTGAGCAGCCCCACAAAGGACGACAAAGCAAGAGTCACAGCCACCTAAGGACAGCATATAAGGGAAGACTTACCTGGCTACAAGCCCCCATACAAGAAGATGAAGGACAACAAGGCAGAGAAGATCCTGCAGAAGATTGAGTGGGAGGATGAGAAGCGACGGAAGAGAGTGGTGGCAATCCTTCAGCGGAAGGAGAAGAAGAAGCCACAGACGCGGCGAGCAGTGATGGAAAACTTAGCACGGAGGATGAAGAATGAGATGAATGCGAAGCGACGCGAGCAGCGGCGGAGGATGTTCGGCCCGCGATGAGCCTGTGCAGGCATACCACCCCATAGTCTGCATCATATGACTGTGGGGCGGGACGTTCCAAGTACTGTGACGATGTTCCTGTCGTCGCAGTCATCCATCGCAATGACGCACACGAAGGAACGACCATGCACATGGCAGAACCAAAAACGCGCCCGACAGTGCGGAAGACAGCTGCGACAAC